>VDFB02262734.1:0-22213 GCA_007258455.2 Sequoia sempervirens
TCCTCATACAAAATCCTGTGTATAACTCATCCATCATCCCACCATATGTTCCTCCACCAAACCCGCAAGATGATATAGCATTGCAATTTAAGGCACTATCACAATAAATATAGGACCTTTGCATGGGAAAGGAAAAGAAGCCCCATAGAAAGAACTTATGCCCTTATCCATTTGATTGAAACATAGCAATGGTACCATTCCCTCCCAACTTTGAAATCCCCAAATTCAACAAATATAAAGGGAGAGGAAGTCCTGTGGACCATATCAAAGAATTTAATGTCATGTGTATGGAGGTGGCTTACAACCATTCATATCTAATGCACCTCTTCCCTTGAAGTTTAACATGTCCTACTATGGATTGGTTTTCTCATCCGCCTCTCGGTATCAAAATTTTTCAAGAAATTACTGATGAATTTATCAATCATTTCTCCTTCAATCTTGACATGGATGTCAGTCTAGAGGAATTGTACACTCTTAGACAAAAAAGGGGAAAATTTTGCTAATTTATTGCAATAGTGGAGACAAAGAGCTAGTAAAAGCAAGTGGCCTCTTCCCAATAAACAACAAGTGGGAATCATCATAGAAAATCTAGATCCAGATCTATCCTTCCACTTGAAAATGTAGTGCATCACATCATATGATGAGCTTGTCCCTAGAGCCCTTATCATCGAGAGTTCTCTAATCCCATAGGGAAATACTCAAGCTTATAAAGACAATTGCCGATCAACTAGTTCAAATGACAAGCCTCGTGTCTAGGCTAAGAAGAAGAATGTAACAAATGATGGTGTGGTAGATGCTAATCTAGTCCTAAGTGCTCCTAGGCCAAACAACAATCAAATTGCTAACATCCAACAATTGTGTAGCCAACAACACCCCCGAAAAACAATCAAATCAATAACATTGAAATACAAAGGCATACCCCTAACAAGAACAACTATCCTAAATGCAAGTACACATAGTTATTTGAACCCATCGAAACCATCATGAAAAATTTGGTAGAGTCAAATATGATAACACTTCCTAACTTTGAAAACTACCAAGAACCACAAGGAAAACCATCCTGGTACAACACAAACAACCTCTGTGAGTTTCATAAGATCAAAGGACACAAAATATAAAACTGCATGAGGCTCAAAAACATTATCCAAGAACTCATAGAGAACCACACCATATTTGTTGAGGTACTAGCTAGGAATCAAGATCTTAAGATATATAAGAAACCTATTCCATATCATAACAAAGCAAACAACACTGGGAAAGCTAAGGATTACATAAACATACAACATACATATTACAATGTAGTTGCTTCCTATGATAGTGTCATCACTGCCATCACCATCAAAGGGCATAGTGTAGAATGTGGAGTCACCACATGATGTGGTAAAGTCACCATTCAAGGAGTCCCACCCCAATCTAGGGCACAACCTACTTAGCTAGTAGCAAGTACCAACAAGTACAATCTCTTAGAACAACACAATAAGATCCCACACAAATATCAATCCTAGAACTATTGAGGCTATCACCCATGCATAGGGAAATCTTAGAGAAAGCTTTATCAGAGTCATCTGTTCCCAAGGATATCAATATTGATCAATTTCAAGATATGGTAGGCCATATCACTAATCATCTTCTCACCTCCGAGAAAGACCTACTGTCACAACCATCTCATAACCGTGCTTTACACCTTGAAGTTGTCATTCATAAGAAAAATGTCAAAAGAGTCTTAGTAGATGGAGGTGTTGGATTAAAAATTTGATCCCTTCAACTGATCAAAAGTCTAGGCTATTAAGGGGATACTATTGAGAAGACAAAGAGTACCACCATCATGGCATATGACAACTAAGAACATGTATCATTGCACTCCCCATCTAAGTAGGCCCTCTCATCTCAAAAAATACATGCCAAGTACTTGACCTAGATCTTCCCTACAACATACTGCTTGGTCGACCCTAGATCCATGCTCTAAAATTTATAGCCTTGACGTATAATCAATGTTTGAAGTTTCCTTTTGAAGGCAGAGAGATTACTATCCATGCAAATCCTGAGCCTTTTTACTATTGAAAAAATATTGAAGCCAAGTTATATAAAATCCCCCAAGTACCCAAGAATGACAAAAGACCTACACCTTCCACCTCATTTGTTGACCCATCATCCCTTGCATCTACTTCTGAAACAAAAGAACTCATTGTGTAAAACATACCTGATAACAAAGCAGTGATTCAAGATGATGGTTGTGGGAACTACAAGATAATGAAGAACACCTTTGTCTTAGGAGAGCTACCTATTTCTCCTCAATCTCATGGGAAACCTACCTTTGATAGCAAAGAGCCCAAGACTATCAAGATGGTAGCTACTACCTTCACCAAGTGGGGGATTTGAATCAAGAAGATGTCAATGAGGGCGATATCTCTAAGCTCCTCTATCAAGATGAACAACCTGTCACCACTCTTCCTATGACAGATGATAACAAAGGCTTACAAAACATGAAGGGAATGGGATATAACAAGAACAAGAAGCTCATATAGAATGATAATGGTTTACTAGAACCCATCGTTCCTGAGAAACTACTAAAGAATCTTGGTTTAGGTTGTACTACTAGCAAGGTCACACTTATTGGCAAAGGTACTTCCGCTAAACGAGCTGAGGCTTCCTCTTGGTCACCTACATCACATGATATGACCTTAGATGACTTCCCCCTTGATATTGCTGACATGTTTGAAAACAACTCTCTCTTCATGATATCCCTTACATCCTTTGCCCAAAGTAATCAACCAACTGAAATACGCCTAGTCTACCCACAACTCATTGACATGGACCAACAAGGACAACCAATTCTTGATTTCTTCAAAAAGGATGAAGCGATTTCAAAATTCATGGGACTTTGTGATAATTTACAATGGGTAGATTGCAAAGAAGGTTTTAACATAGAGCTAAATATAGAGGCATACTATGGGGAGACGATTGAATCCTTTAGTCACAAAATTGATGAAATGCAACTAACATGCAAATATTTAAGTGAAAACCACATTGTGGCACTTTCTGATCCTAAAAAAGTAAAAAAAAAGGACACATCTGACAGTGAAAACCTCTCTGAGGTGCCCAAGGATGAAGGATTCAATCTTTTGCTTAGTGCAATGCATCCAAAGAAGTCAACAGTACTAGTAGAAAAAGCTACTCTAGTCAATGTGGGAATAGAAGAGGCACCTAAGATCACTTTTTATGCGGAATCCTTGTTGGACAAAGAATAGAAGAACCTAACAACATTCCTGAAGGAGCGCAGAGCTAACTTTGCACGGTCATACATAGATATGCTAGGGCTTGACCCAAAAGTGGTTCTGCATCACTTAGCAGTCTATCTTGAAGCTAAGCCCAACAAGCAAAAAATAAGGAAGATGCACCCTTAGATAGCACTCTTGTTCAAACTTGAGTTACAAAAGCTTCTTGACGTTGGATTCATCTGACGAAAAGATTATCCCTAGTGGGTTTCTATAAGAGAGGGGGACCAACCACATTCAAGACACCAGGTTACAAAGATCCAAAAGCGGAAGGCTGCCCTAACTTACCTCACTCTAAAGGGGTGTTTCAAAATGAGGGATGGAAATGATGAGGACTATAAAGTCCTTAGATCAATCTATAGGTCCAAAACTTAGAAAGAGGCTAGGCGAGCTACTTTTTGAGTTCAACACTGTACCTTCGGTAGCTCTCTTCCCAAGGATAAAAGCGCGGTTCTGGGATGACAATGCAACACGTTAGAGTCTCTTAGGTGCATTGGCATTCATACGACCAAAGGACCGAAATTACAATGCTAGAAAATAAGCTACCAGCCTAGCTCACAGTTAGTAAGGGAACAAAATAGAACTATAAGATAAGAGATATACAAGCGAATATGATAAAATAGATATATTAAAGCTAGGGTGACAAAAATGGTCTCACAAAAGAGCCTGTTTGCTAGCTAGCTCCAAGTGCACGCCCAACTACACACAAGAAAATTTTGGAAATTTTGTGTATAGGGAGATGCATACTCGATCAAACCATTTTGGTGAAACTTCCACATATAACCAAGATAGAAACTATGGAGAAAAAGTATGATAAAGGAAGAATGAAAGTAAAGAACACAATAAACACTACAAAATAGTAATGTGCTACTCAACCAAATCGTAGAGGAGAGGAGTGAAAATGCTTACCACCTCCACCAAGAGCTCACTAGCTAATAAAAAATGAGAGGACTCAAGCCATTGTTACTATGGTGTTGTTCCACACTTTCTCTACAGAGTTGATGGAGTGTTGTTGTTGCTACTATGGAGTGCCAAAGTGCTACTTGAGAGTGATGGATGCTAGAAATATTGTGTAGAGAGATTGCTCGAGGATGAAATGAAGGAATGAAGAGTGTTTTTGAAGGTGAGATGAGAAAAATGGCCATATTTGGGTTGGTTGGTCGAAGAGGGTCCTTACAAACTAACCCTAGTGGGAAGTATAACACATCTGTAGGCCTTAGACATAGGAATCCGTCAAGGATGTAAGTGTGTCGTGTGGACATCTGCACATCGCACATGTATCCTCGACAGTTATTCTTCACAGGCACCTGAAAGGCAAAGCCCGGAAGAGTGGAGCGAAGGCGTAGAGCATGTGGTATTCTTTGGTAAGATAGATCAAAGAAAGTTAGCGAAGTAAGGTTAGAAGTAAATACGAACCGTCGAGGGAAGCAAACCCGCGATTTAGAAGGTGGAGCAGGGAATTAGACCAGTAAAGGAGATTGAGGCCTAAAAGGGATGAGAAGATGAAGAATAGAAAGCGTCTTCACGGGCTCATGAGGACCTGCAGGAGGAGGTGACCCCCAAGATCTCTCTCTCTCACATGAAGGAAGCTGAGAAGAAGTGCATATATGCAGAAGTAGACACCGCAGGGAAGGTATCCTTTCAAAAGGTCCCTCACATGAAGAGGGAAACCTAGAAAAGTGCCCCTTCCCTGGACCCAGCATACCTATAAGGGGGCAGCATCCCCAAGATGCTCTCACATGGAAGAGTGGCCCTACATGCCGAGACTGTATGGGGTTTCCATTCAAAATCTCTCAGAGTAAGAGAGAGCCAGGAAGGGGTACCCTACATACCTACAAATCTGTAGGGAGGTATCTCCAAAGATCTCTCACATGGAGGAAACCCAAGGAAAGGGGACTCCATAGAGTCAGAAACAGCTTCATAAGCGTACCTATAAAGTGAAATGTTTACTCGTAGATAGAACATATTAGAAAGTGACCACATATGCAAGTAAGTGGACAGTCACACAAACATTCATTGAGTTGGAAAAAATTCAAATGGATCCCTCGGGAATCCGATGCGAAGAAGGCATCCACTCAAGGGATGCACTGCTTGAAATTATGAAAGAGATGTTTCTTTCTTGAATTGCTTCATCATCAAGGAATTCGAAAGGAATAAAATTCCCCCACACGAGGGGAAATTCGAAGTTGCTCCCACCTCAGAGGAAGGTTCTCAAGTTATTTCTTTACAAACCCATGATGAAGGAAACACTTTCCATTAGGGTTTCAAGTTGAGAATGTGATTCTTGAGAAGTTTGTGAAGATTCTCGAGAAAAGATTCATTGGAAACGAATGCGTTTTCTAAAAATAAAAGTTGTTATAGAAGTGGCATTGTCACACATGAGAGGGAAAACTCAGGAAAAGAAGAGAGAAAGATAAGAAAAGAGAAAAAGAGAAAATAACATAAACACAGGACATACGGGTAGCCTGATATTTTGGGGTTAGAACTGCTCATATATATATATATATAAGTATAATACTAGTATATAAAATGAGCTATCATCAACCCCCTACTATATCAAACCATGTGAAGAATGCACGAGAAGACAAAGTAAAAATAAAAAAAATTGGGTCAACATGGAAGGAAGCCTAAATTCCCCCAACGCTTTGCATCGTCCCCAATTTATTGAAAATCAAGTCACAAACATGGAAGAATGATGATACACATAGAAGAAGGTTTACAAAACAAAAACCACACCTGTATCTGAGCAACAACAAGGGTGACAAGGATCATCTAGGTACGCATAACACAATCACGGGGGAACATATCACAACACACACACACACATCTAATCTAAAGATAAATAAGGGGCCTCCCCCTAACACTGATCGACCAAGAGGTTGTTTGCATCCCACTCTAGATCATTGTAGGGGGGAGGAGGACAAGCCTGGAGTGGTGGGATGTTAAGAAGTGAAGAGTCTGACCCTCCCACAATAAGGGCTAAGGAAGAGGGCCCCACAAGGTCCTCTCCACCAAGATCTTGTGGAGCTAAGGTCAGTGATTTCATGAAGATTGCTAACAAGGACAAAAGATTGTCCAGAGAGTTAAGCTTGCACTTTATAGGAATTCCATGTTTTACCTCAATGGGTGGAGAAGGTTGTGCTTGAGATTCATCGCTAGGCTCACCGAGTGATTTGAGAGTGGTGATGAACTCGGGGGAAGCTGGGACTGCTTCCGTCACTAGGAAAAAACAAGTTAGCACGAGACCACCTTTCAAAGAAAGTGGGCTCCTCTTACGTCCTCTGTTGCTAGAGGGACCACTCTCTACCTTCTGCTTCATTAGAGGATGTGAAATCCCCACAAATGAGGAGGTGTGAATGAAGAGGAGGAAGAGAAAACCGCAGTAGATACCACTAAAGTGTTCGTCATATCTATGGGTTTTTGGAAAGGTGGGACATATGGAAGGGACATCAACATAGGTGGCTCCATTGAAGGAATGATGAACACCTGCACCTTTTTAGGGTTAGGCACATTCATACTTACAATGGAAGCCAGAAGCGATGCAGAGCTAGATTGAATGGAAGTAGAGGGGAGGAGAGAGGAGGATGCTGTAGGAGGCCTTGATACAGGGGCAATCGTCTCCTCTTCCTTTCTCTGCAAGGCGGCTTGCTCAACCATGAGAGCCTTTTTCTGATGTTTGCGCTCGTGCACAAGGCAGTTTTTGTGACTCTTTGAACTAGAGGCTGGAGGTTGAGAAGGAAAAAAGGCTCCTGCTCAGCTATGGGAGTGTCCAGTACAACCATTTTTGACACGAATAGAATCCTGAACGAGAGTAGGAGCAGGTTTCAAAGCAGTGGGGGGAGTTAGTTCAAGTGACTCAGCAAAGGGCCTCTTCTTGTTTACTACTTTTGGAGTAGGAACGGTAGGAGGCCGTGGAGGTTGAGATATGGAGGATTCCCCATAGGGACCTTTCTTCTTATTATACCGAATGGGTCTAGGCTCTGTGGGTAGGACAGGAAGTTCGAATGTGGGATGCTTGGGATTTCACTAAGTAGGCACCATAGGATTCTCCTACAAACACGAAACAAAATCTGGAGGTGTCATAGTAGGGTGAGAGGAAGCATCAAGCTAGACAACAGAAGAGGAAGGAGGATCTCAGGACCGCTTCTCTTCTTCCCTTCTACGTGCCTTGGCGGCATCACTATTAGCTTTTAGGCAAGCCCTATGTGAGACAACATAAGGAAATAGAGGGTATCTCACTTTTGGCCTTAGGTGCCCTTTCTTATAATTATGATATGTTCGATGCAGGAGGTCTGTCCTAGGTGGGAGAGGACCAATGGGTGTAGGCTAAGAGTAATCCAAGGAGTAGCTACCATGAGAAACCGATGGTTTATAACCAGTGTCATGAATCATGTGCATGAAACCCTTGTGGATAAATTTTGAGACATTTATGCACAATCGAGGGTATGAAATTCATAGCTACTAACTAGGGGATACCTAGCTTCACTCTAAAGACTTCAAATCTAGGGATTATGTTGAACAAAAGCTTCATGGATTTAGGTCCAACCAAAACTGTCAAGACAATGCTACCCAAAGGGGGCACGAAAAGTCCATCATGTGTGCGGATGTGCCTACAAGGGCATCATACCCATCTTTGTGCAAGAAGTCGATTAGCATGATCTCCTCAGTTATGATGTTTAATTGAGATGTAAGATCAATAGGAACACCTACTACAATGTTTTCATTGATTCACGCAGGTATGTAGAGAGGAGATGGTTCCCTATTAAAACCCATTAGTAGGTCCTATGAAGTGAAGGTTATACCAACACCACTGTACACAGGCTACGTAGAGGGGATAGGTTGATGCAAGAAAGAGGCCATTACACATGCTAGGTGCTACTTTCATAGAGTCCCTAAAAGGTTAAAGGATAAGACAGTGACCCAATCAAGGTTTCATTACGCAACACCTTCGGAACCTTACAACTACACCTACTAGGGGTCGTAGGTTGGATTACGAGGCGAAAACCTCACAACACTCACACCTACAACGCTCATAGAATACGAGGAAAGGAACTTTCAGTATTGCAAAATGGAACCAAAATGGTTCATGTTAGGTTCACCAAAAATGTAAGAGAGGGGGACCAACCACGTTCAAGGCCCTAGGTCACAAAGAGCCAAGAGTGGAAGGCTGCCCTAACTTACCTCACTCTAAAGGGGTGTTTCAAAATGAGGGATGAGAATGATGAGGACTATAAAGTCCTTAGATCACTCTACAAACTCGAAACTCAGAATGAGGCTAGGTGAGCCAATTTTTGAGTTCAACACTATACCTCAGGTAGTTCTCTGCCCAAGGATGAAAGCGTAGTTCTAGGATGACAATGCAACACACTGGCATCTCGTAGGTGCATTGGTGTCCATACGACCAAAGAATCAAAATTATAGTGGGAACTACCAAAAAATGAGCTGACAACCTAGCTAACAGTTTCTAAGGGAACAAAACAAAACTATAAAATAAGTGATATACAAGTGAATATGATAAAGTAGATATATTAAATCTAGGATGACAAAAATGATCTCACAAAAGCCTATTCACCAGCTAGCTCCAAGTGCATGTACACCTACACACAAGAAGGAGGAAAATTGTTGGGGGGGGATGTATAGGGGTCTGACTGCCTCAGTCAGACCCCCATTTTTGTTTTTCCACCTCCATGGATAGCCAAGATAGCAACTATGGAGAAAAAGTATGATAAAGGAAGAATGGAGGTAAAGAACACAATAAACACTACAAAATAGTAATGTGCTACTCAACCAAATCATAGAGGAGAGGAGTGAAAATGCTTACCACCTCCACCAAGAGCTCACTAGCAAATGGAGGAGAAAATGAGAGGAATCAAACCCCTGCTGCAATGGTGTTGTTCCACACTTGCTCTACAGAGTTGATGGAGTGTTGTTGCTACTGCTATGGAGTGCCAAAGTGCTACTTGAGAGTGATGGATGCTAGAAATATTATGTAGAGAGATTGCTCAAGGATGAAATGAAGGAATGAAGAGTGTTTTTGAAGCCACGATGAGAAAAACTAACTATATTTGAGTCGGTGGTCAAAGAGGGGTGTTACAAAATGACCCCAATGGGAAGTGTAATGCCTCTGCAGACCTTAGACGTAGGAATCCATCAGGGACATAAGTGCATCGTGTGGATGTCTGCACATCATGTGGGCATCCCCGACAATTATTCTTCTGCTAATGCACAAAATAAAAGCCAAGTGGAATGAAGGCAACAAGCTAATGTGGAGTTTCACCTTCGGATTTGGTTTTCTAAGGGGAGGAAGTGTAAAAGGGGAAGTTGCATAAGGGGTGAAAATTTTCTTTTATATAGTTTTAAACCTGGCACCAGTCTCAAAACCCACTGGGGACATCAAAATATGCACTAAATTTAGAGACTTAATCAAAGCATTCCTGAAGGATGATTTCCCTCTTCCCAATATCGACCTCATTGTGGACTTAATCGCTAGGCATGAAATGTTGTCACTCATGAATGGTTTTTCAGGCTACAATCAAATCATAATCACCAAGGAAGATCAACATAAAACTACGTTCACTTGTCCATGGGGAACCTATTGTTGGAATCTAATGCCCTTCTTGCTATAGAATGCATGATCAACCTATCAAAGGGCCATGAACCTCATCTTCCATGAAATGATCCACAAAATAGTCGAAGATTATGTGGACGTTATTTTGGAAAAGTCAAAGAAAAGAAGTGAGTACATACAAGTCTTAGGACCCATGTTTAACAAGTTGGAAGAATACAAGGTACAACTAAATATGAAACAGTGTGTCTTTGGGCTCACATCAAGGAAACTTCTTGGCTTAATCATCTCACAAAGAGGGATAAAAATTGATCCAACAAAGGTAAAAGCCATCTTAGACATGAAACCACCACAAACACTAAAAAAAATGAGAGGATTACAAGGAAGATTGTAGTCCATTAGGAGGTTCATTACACAACTAGGTAAAAGCAAGAAGTTGGGTACACGAAGAGGGGAAATTTTGGGAAAAACAAAAAATTTCATAGGAAACGCGTACGCGTTTTCAAACAAACATGTATGCATTACGGATCGAGTACCTGAGCCTAGATCCGAACGCGTACTTGTTCAGTTTAGGGTACGCGAACTGAAAATGTGTACGCGTACGCGTTTCGTGAAAGTATTTTTTTTAAAAAAAGTGACTGCATTTCATTTTTCCTCACCATTTTAGTCCACGTCAGAGAAGAACAAAGAAGATTATGTATGCATTTTAAAGGCCTTGATTGAAGACAAATTTGATTGCCACCTCCTTCCATCGACACAACTAACCTCATCGACCTCTAGGTTGGTTGAATTCTTCCTTTTTTGCTTTATATCTTATTTTTTTGTTTTGTAATTAGTATTCAGTTATTGTTTGTTTAGTGTGTTTTAGTTCAATGTTTTATAGTTTTTAATTGCATTTAAAAAACCAAAAATGTCAACGAAACAAAGAACGTTAAATTGTAAATTGAAAACCATAAAAACTAAACCTAAATTGAACACATTTAACTTAGAAATCAAAACCCTAGAAACCCTAGGTTACAAAATTTACATAGGTCCCTAAAAACTAATTTACACAGGTTAATCCTTGGACCTAAACCCTAAAACGTAAACCTAAAACCCTATTTACCCTAAAACATAAACCTAAAATGGGCTATTTACCCTAAAACACAAACCTAAACTCCTAAATTAGGGCTCCTCAAGGAGTTTTAGATTACATTTTTTTTTGACATAACCTTCTTTGTATGATTTTTACTCACTCATGGTTCTTAGTTTATTTAGGGTGGAAGGGATGAAAAGTTTAATATTAGGGGCATGTGATATAATAGAAGAGGTAAAATAAGGATGTGTAGTAAGATTTGATGACATAACATGTAGGGAGGGATCACAAATTATAGTCCATAGGTTAGGTACACTTTGGTATGTCATTGGTGATCCACACAACTACCAATGAAATTCATAATTGACTAATAAAGGAGGTACAAACAATCGATGCATAGATCTATATATTAAGCAACAAATTGATTTAATTATAATATGTTCACATAATATAAATTTGATAGCTAATTTTATCTCAAAAAACTTCATGATTGTATAATTTAACTTGAGAAAGTGTACCAGTGAAGTAAAATAATGTACCTCATGTGAAACTATGTGCTTGATTTAATAAGTTCATATATCATGATGCTAGTTGATATGAGCATGCAATCACTCTATATCAATGTTGTTAGCTTATATAGTGTATGGTGTATTCTCTTAAAAAAACATAGAAATGCAAGTCATACTTGTTAATCTAGACTATGTGCAATATGGATAGAGCTAGACACATAAATGTTATTAAATCAAATAAATATTAAAATGTGAAGCATGAATGATTTCTACCCATTTCTCTTATTTGGATGAGATCCTTTGTGAATTATGTAAGGATGCATTATGATCATATTTAAGCCTTAATTTATAGGATGTTATTCATAAGATCTATAGGTTGTGTGTAATCTAATTCCTATTTTAACTCTCATGTCTAGTGGCATTGTTCTAGATTAGGAAAACTAAATGTTGTACTTTCTCTAAAATAGTGTATCAAAGCTAACTTGTAGCATGAACATTTCAATTTCGAAAATTCAAATTACTTTTTTGAGAAACTTGATAGATGATTCATAAATGCAAGTCAATTCTATAACCAAAGGTTTATTTTCTAAGATTATTTATTTATTTAATTGATCAATTGATTCCTCACTTAGTGGCAGTTAGGCTCTTTTTTGAAAACCCATGAAGGAAGAGTATATGCCATAGAAAAGTTTCAAAAAATATATGATTAGAAAAAAATTTGGGTCTAAATCACTTTAGACCCCCTCTTCCTTTTTAAATAATCCAAGAGTGCTTAGAGGTCCAAATAGGTTAAAATCCATCGTAACTCAACAACTTAGTTATAATTGAAATCTAAAATTCCTAATTGTTGATATATTGAAGCTATTCCTAGAATGTCACATATTTTATTCAAAGCAATAAGTTTAGGTGGTAGGGTTTCTCATTTACTTGTAAAAAATTATTCATGTGTCTTCTAGATATTTTCATGTCATCAAATCTCTAAATCTAAACCCTAAACCCTAAAAGCATTCATTTTATTGTAGGACCTTAAAATGAAATTTGGTTTCCTTAGGCAACTCCAAATTTTCTTCCCTTAAGCCATGGAACATTTTGTCCTAGGACCTTACTAGACATAGATCCCCTTAAGCCATCCTATCACCCTAAATTGTAAATTGATGGCTTAAGGGGTCCTAATATGACATTTCTTAAGGGGATCAAAGAAGTTCTCAAAATCTGGTGAATAGAGCTCAAGCTCATCTTTGTTTATTTTTTACATTGCAATCAGGTCACTAGCATATATCTATGTGTCCCTTTGAATGTATTCTATTAATTTTTCATTCTTATCTTTAGTATTCTTTGAAAACAATGAATGAGATTATAAATTTTAATGTTAGTGTTAAACTTATAATTTCTTCTTAAATACTTTGTCCCACTATAGAGAACTTGTGTCTCTTATCATGAAATTTGAAAATTTAGATAAATCAATTTATGTCCTCGGATTTAATTAAATTCTATGTCATACTTGATTAATACATCTATTCATTTTGCTGTAGGACCTTAAAATGAAATTTGGTTGCCTTAAGCAACTCCACCAAATTTTATTCCCTTAAGCCATGGACCATTTTGTCCTAGGACCTTACTACACATAGATCCCCTTAAGCTATCCTATCACCCTAAATCTTAAATTGATGTCTTAAGGGGGAATTTGACATTTCTTAAGTGGATCAAAGAAGTTCTCAAAATTTGGTGAATAGAGCTTGGTCACTCATCTTTTTTTATATTTTGTACATTGCAATTAGGTCACTAGAATATATCTATGTGTCCCTTTCAATGTCCTCTATTAATTTTTCATTCTTATCTTTATTATTATTTGAAAATAATGAATGAGATTAAATAAATTTTAATAAAACCCCATAATTTCATTTCTACCCTTCATATTAACAACCCCACACTTGACTCAATTTAATGTGCGTACATGCTATGAATTTTTAATGTTATGGATTTTTTAATGTTATAAATCCAATGGTCTTCAAATGAAATATATTTTGAGTTTGTGCATGTTCAATGTGATTTTTAAATAACTTTCAAATTGTGTGCATTATTTAATTACTTTGTTGATATATACTTTTTAATTGTTTAACATGCAGTTACCATATCATTGCTCACATGGATCCAATGTTTAATTTAGAGGATTTTATGCCCGATCAAGAAATTCCTATAGATCCCATACATCCCAATTGATCCAATCCACCACATGAACAAAACCCTAGCACACCTCCACATTCTCCACCGCCTAATACCCCACCCCCTCATGTAGTTGACCAAGATAAACTAAGAGAGAATATTCGAGCAAACCTCATTGTCATTCAAGCAAATATAGATCTCATAAAGAATGAGTCTAGAGTCCCTCCATATCTTGCACGGTTTGCATCTATGATGCAAACTATTATCGCTTTTGTTTGATCTATCGATACGGACCTAGATAGGTTCCATCAATGGAGAGAAGGGAGGAAACAATTATATGTGGATGGATTTTCATATAAAGAAATCAATGACCTAAAATTACCAAACAAGCTAAGGTAAAAGAATATTTCATTAACCCCAAACAAACCAAACCAATTCCACCCACGAAAAATGAATTTTAATTTTATGGTGTAGCACCCCACAAATAGTCAGCATTTTGGGACAAAATGGTGGATGGTGTTTGATAATCCACCACATGGCAACTATGAGGTGTCCCTATACTTTTTGAGAAAGTTACGGGTTGAGTTTTAGTTGGGTAGAAAACCCAACTATTTTGATATGAGGTCATTTTAGGGAGTTGGGTGTGGCATGCCCCAACATAGACTAGGAGCACATGCTCTATCCTCAACGACGCAAGTCTAATTGTTCTATTGTTCTCCTCCCTTCTCCCGCCGTTTCATACATTTCTACAAGAACCATGTTATCAACATTAGGAGCATTGAGTTCACTTTCAGGACAACTCACTCAGCAGACTACACACGTGGCCACTAAAGTGGCCAATAGAGAGCATGGAGGCTCAAGCTATAGGGATACTCTGACATCCACTTCAGGTGACACACATGCATCTGGGACAGGGTCATACCTAGATTTACTATATTCTGAGGATCAGCCCCACACGTGCAGGTGTTCAATCTTTGAACTTAAATTTAATTCAAGTTTGGAATGTGAAAATTCATGTAAATAATAACATCAAATTATATATATAATATAATATTAATTCAATAAGTGTTTGGTGTAGACGCATGATCATGTGATGCCTGAAACTCAATATGATCATCGTGTGAATATATGTCGAGTGTTGTAGATCTGGGCTCACCTTTTGGACAAGTACTTGAACCAATATATATTAAATAATTTGTGTGGATATATATCTAATTTAATTTGAATTTGTACACATGTGTGAATTGATATATTATATCTAGATGCAGGGAGGTCATACGATACCTAGCACTGACCAACCACAAGTTACAATGGTGAGCGCTCCTGAGACATCATCAACTCAGGTGCATGCTTTCAAATTTTTGTTAAGTTTAAATTAAATACACATCATAGATCTAATGTAATTTTTTCATTTACATATACATGTGTGATGGTCTATACGAAGTGTTGTACATCTATATGTAGGAATTTCATGAGATACCCATGGTGGGCCGCGCACCTGAGACATCATCGACATTTATGCATGGGAAATCTTAGGTGCGTGATCATGAGGTCATATCATTCGAGGTTGTAAATTTACTTTAAATCTCCTATACAATTTTTACGAACCTTTTTAATATATATATATTTGAGGTGTTCACATATTGTTTGCTTTATATGAGTATGCAGGATATAGTAGATCAGGCATTTGCATCTTCTCAAGTGACAATTATGCTACCCGTTGAAGAAAATGTGCCAGTTACAGATTCACATGATCATATGGTAATTTATGCATACTAGAAATCATTTTTACTATATTTACTCGATATTTAATTAAATTTATTTTTATCTAAAAGTTTAAATATGTTTAATTATATCAAAATTTGTAAATAAATTTAAATCTAATTTCAAGTTTCTTGTACTCTTTTACAACATGATGCAAGTACATCTTAGCTGATATGGAAACAAAGAGGAGAATTGATTTGGACCGGGACAAATTTTGAAAGTTAGGATGGTTTTATATTTTATGGACAATAGAGCTCTCTGTTTTATTTAAATATATGTGTTGACTTGACATATAAATTTTTATGGACTCATCTATATCTCTTAGCCTTATTTTGAACATGTTATTATCATTTTTTTGTTTATTTATATCAATTGGCTTTAATATGATGATTATATATGCAGTCAATTATGATATCGTGTTATGTTCATTTTCATGATTATATGCACTCATACATATCTATATTTATATTTTATCTAATTTTCAAGTATTGCATGCACTATATAAATTCTTATCTAGAATCAAATTTAATACATATAATTTATCACATGGTTAGGTGAAAAATTAAAACATTCCTTAAATAGTTTAGATCATATTCATAATAAATTAAGGGTAGGTAACTTTAACTATTTTCCAATTAGATAGAAAATATTTGAATCAACAAACAAAAACTATCTCCTTGTATGTATAAAATGTATAATCTATACAATTGAATAATTATATAAAATGTGGTAAATACAAGACATGAAATGTATAATCTATAAAATTGGAACCAGATATTTAAAAAGTGACATTGAACAAACATATATAATGTATATCAAGATGTTTATTACAACTATATAATATGATGAAACATATATGCGCATGTAGATACAATTAAAACTTATCAACTTTTAGGTGAAGACCAAAAATTGACATTACATAGTCTCTCTTCGATAAAATAAATTTGAGGGTCAACAATCACATCGTAGACCGACTTGATGAGAACTTGCAAAAATAATTAATGTAAGTAACTACAATTTTTATGAGTCATTTAAGTAAAAAATTCATGCAAGAAAAGAACCGTATATAGTAAATTCCATACAAATTCAAATGATGTTAGCCATAGGATGGATTAAGGGGACCTAAGAGGATATATAGCTTAAGGGGGGTCTTAAGAGAATGCCTTAAGGGGAGTTAAGAGGATGCATCTCATGAACCCTAGGATATGGCTTAATGGGTCCTAAGAGTGGGATGGCTTAAGGGGGATGCAAGAGGTTGATTAAGGGGAGTTGAGGAATGGACTTAAAGGGATGTAAAGTAGAGGGATTAAGGGGATGAAGTATGGAAGGATAGAATGGACGAAGGGATGTGGTGGACATGGATGGTGGAGTGGATAAATGAAGTGGATGGAGTGGATAATGGGAGTTGGAGGAATGGACCAAAGTGGATAAAGAGAGTGGACAAGGGATGGATATGGGGGAAAGGAGGAATGGAAGGGATGGAAGAGAGTGGATGAATGGAAGGATAGAATGACCAAAGGGATAAAGAGAGTGGATAAGGGGATGGTGGATATGGAAGTGGAATGAAGGGATGTGGAGGGTATATGGATGGATAGAATGGATAAAGATAGTGGACATGGATGGAATATAATGGAACAAAAGCTCTAAGAGGATGGCTTAAGGGGAATTATGAGGACTTAAGGGATGCAAGATTGTGATTAAGCAGAAGGAGAGAATGACTTTAAAACCCTAAACCCTAAACCATATGGCCTAAATCCTAGGGAGATGAACCCCAAAAAACCTTAAAAACCCATATATAGATTTGAAAGCTATTCTACATCTCATGAACCCTAGAAACCGTAAAACCCTAAACCATATGACCTAGAGAGACTGGGAGATGAACCCAAACCATTAACCCATATAGATTTGTTATTCAAGCATCTCACAGAACCTCCTAGAAATCGGGTGAACCATGAACTGATCTGATATCTGACATTAACCCATTTAGATTTGTTATTCTAAGACCATGAACCCTAGAAACCCAAACCCCAAACCATATGACCTAGAGATTGGGAGATTAACCCCAAACCATTAAGGTCCCAACATGATACAGCTTAAGGGGTGCTGAGAGATTGACCTAAGGGGATGCAAGTGGATGAATTGCTGCAGACATACCTAGGATATGGGATTAAGGGGTCCTAACATGATAGCTTAAGGGGTGTTGAGAGATTGACTTAAGGGGATGCAAGTGGATGAATTAAGGGTAGACATACGAGGATATGGATTAAGGGGTCCTAAGAGGATAGCTTAAGGGGTGTTAAGAGAGTGACTTAAGGCCCGATGCAAGTGGATGGATTAAGGGTAGACATACAAGGATATGGATTAAGGGGTCTTAAGAGGATAACTTAAGGGGTGTTGAGAGAGTGACTTAAGGGTATACAAGTGGATGGATTAAGGGTAGATAGACAAGGATATGGATTAAGGGGTCTTAAGAGGATAACTTAAGGGGTGTTGAGAGAGTGACTTAAGGGTATACAAGTGGATGGATTAAGGGTAGATAGACAAGGATATGGATTAAGGGGTCCTCATAGAATAACTTAAGGGGAATTAATAGAGAGACTTAAGGGAATGCAAGAGGATGGATTAATGGTACATAAGAGGATGGCTTAAGGGGTTTTAAGAGAATGGCTTAAGGGGATATGAAATCAATTATAAACTTTTTATAAAATGACAATGAATTAAATTTAGTTTTATATTTATACTATCAATTAAATGTATCTAGAACTATATATATAGTTACCTGTCTCTAGATTTGAATTTCATTGTAATATATGTATCTTCTCTCTTTTTTGTAAAGCATCTAATTTTGGGAGACCTGAAACAAAAAATGATATAAAACTTTAATTAGGAAATGACTATTAAAGACAAATATATATATATATATATATATATATGTCAATTAAATATATATACTTACCAATATTTATTTACTCTGTTGTACCATTTGCATCCTCTCTTTCTTTTAATGTATCTATGATTGCCTCATGATCATCCATTGAAAGTGTCCATAAAAATTTATTAGCAGGCCTCCCTTGATATCTAACTAGTTTTAGATTGGTTGCCAAAATCAAATGTGAATAATGTATACTCTTCTTGTGTCTTTCATAATCTTCAAATGCAGGCAAGCCATTCTTTCTCATCAAATATTTTTGAAGCTAGGTGCCAACAACAACCACTGAACCAGTTGGATACTCAAAGTTGTCATCATCCACTCTAGGATGTACCAACTTATGTTTTCTCTCAACACATCTAGCCAACTAGTACTCGGTTTGCTCTTCATTCCCCTAAGGTGCAACAACAACATACACACGTCCTTCAAAAATAAATAAAAAATTCAATAAAGAGTGACTTATATTTAATTCATATATATTAAACATGAATACATATAAAATTCAACTCAATGAATAATGTACCTTCTTGTACAAGATCCGAAACACAATCATAATCATATGATGCGAACAATTAATTATCTTCAATTGTCATTCCGTGTTGAGCATGTGTCAATGTAGGTATTAAGGCTCTTTGTTGCCATTGTTCGACCCATTCTGTATTTTAACATGCCTCCCAATCACCTACAATACAAAATTGACAAAATCATTCCAAATCCCTTGTCCATATTGTCCATGTGTTTGCATTCAAACTCTTAAATGAATGCCATTTTGCAGATCCATTAATTGTTTCACAATCTTGTTGAGAAAAAATATTATTTTCTTCAACTAACCAAAAGAAGTGTCGAATTATTGAGCTCTCACTTGTGCTTGTAGATAATTTGGTATTGCACCAATCTACAATTGCATGTGCATCTCTAAATTTTGCAACATCTTCAAATTTTAGTTGCTCTCTAGCAAGATCTCTTTTCACACATGCACCTAGTCCATCATGTTCTCCCTTACCATGACCAACTTCAAGAAAACTCCATATGTGTTGGATATTATTTTCTTTGTGAATTCTACATAACAAATAAAACATTCTAGCATTTTTGAATTGACCCATGCAATTATCCGACCATATGAGGTGTTCTAGCATTTGAATTTCTCTCTCTTTTAAGTTTTAATAAAATATATCAAAACAATATTGAACAAACTCAGATGAATGTAATCTATTATCACTTACATAAAAATGGTACTCTCTCAAAAAAATTCTATTATCTTCTGTACTATCATCTGCATGTCTATAAACAATGTGAACAAATATAGCTACTTGCACTGAATTATAATACAATGATTGAATTTCTTCTTGTGGAGCAAGAGTATAATTTTCAGCAAAATCAACAACTGACAGTATAGTTCCAATTGGGAATGTGTTTTTACATAAACAAAATTGATTATCAAGCCAATGCGTATACTAATAGTTTTGAACATATTTAGGTACAATCTTATCTTTAAATTCATTAATAAATGCATGCACACTAAATTTTTCCACAATTAGCTCACAACATTTTCCAATTTTTCCATCTTTCAAAGTATACTCAACATTTTAAATTTTTTTTACATCCACTAATTGTTGTCCAAATTCATCTAAACTACTTTCATGCATACATTCTCCTAATAATGGAAAGTTACCACATCTATCACATTCTCCAGAAATACATGTTTTTAAATAAAATAAGTTTCCATTAGAGGGTTCACAAAACAAACCTGCAATAAAATCTTTGATTCTTTCAGGTGGCATATGAATACCACAAATGTCCTGCATAATTTGGTTAACATGCAAAGTGCATCATATATATCGAAAACTATCATAATAATAACCAAATTGTACATGGGTCTTACAACAACAAAAGATTCGTTTCTTATTAATTCTAACATACCAAGGTTTACACTTTTCAAATGATCTTTGACTTATATTAATATTCAATGGTAAGATTGAAGCATCTAATTTTTTTTTATATAATTCAGTTTGAATCATATCTATGAGATGCTTTGGATGAGGTTCATGAATTTTTGAACCCACCCTTAATTTTAAGACATCTCTAATGTTAGGTGATACTCTTGTATTATCATGCCAAGATTTTTCGATTAAAGATTTAATTTCATTAGTTAATTTCATGTCTAATCTTGGAAGTCTACCACTAAAACTCCAACATTGATTAATTGGATCCTTTTCAATACTTTCTCTTCTTTTAGCAGCTCTTATCAAAGTTCTAGGATTTACTTTTATACATTTACTAATCTTACTTAACATTCTTTTATTTGAAGCTGCTTTATCAACTAGAGCAGTTGTTATTGCACAACAAGCCACATTCTTATCTTTTGATCAACTTTTCTTACCTATAAAATCAATAGCATTAGCAACACTAGATATGACTTGTTCTATTGAATCATCTTTCTTTTTTGGTTTTACAAAAACACCTAATTTTTTCATTACTATTCTCATTTTTGACATTATCATCAATTGCACCATGAGTTGACATTGGAATCCTAATTTCTTTCTATAATTTTTTTTTTTATATATTCTATTTCCATAATTTCTAATTTGTCTCTAAGAAACTTTACCACAAAGTTTATCTAGCACATCTCTTTCAATTGTAAAAAAAACATTTTTAGGTTCATCCATACAAGGGGTTTCATTTTCATTCACACAAGGGGTTTCATTTTCATTTTCAAATGTAAAAGGGATTTCATTCACATTTTCATCAATATGAGGGATTTCATTCTCATTTGCATTCTCATAAGATATAATTTCATATTTTTTTGTTTTTGCATTGTTTCAACCCTAGAATTATTGATATCATCAATGGTGTATCCAGTTTCATCTAAACAAGCAATATCACTATTATCAAAACTTGGGTTTGAACACATACTTGGATGGATTGTATGAATAGGTGCATTTTCCATATCATTGAGAGGTGGATTTGAAGACATACCCGAAGTTGTTTGCATAGGTACTATTTCCACATCATTCAAAGTTGAAGTTGAAGGCATAGTTGGGTTTGTCTCTATAATTGCATTTTCTTCCATATTCACCATCTTCACATTTGCATCATCTACATTCATTTCATCATTCATGGCTTCCTCTTCAACATTCTTGGAACTAGATGCTTGCAAATTTTTCATTTGACGAATCTTTTCTCTTCTATCCCTCTGTCTCTTTGCCTCCATATCTCTATTTGCTTGAATTTTTTCGCTTGTCATTAACTTTCTACATCTTTTTCTTTGTCTTTTCTTATCACCCATTGTTACCAAACCCTCTTTGATGACAAAAAAATGATTCAAATACAACCTATTTTCAAATTGTTATCTCCTTCAAATATTCAAAATAAAACTATGTAGTATGAAGATGCATTTATCTTTAAAATATGAAGTACAAAAACATGACATGAATGCATCCAAAAATTCTCTTTTTCCAAATCTTCTTGTAAAAAGTTCTTGTACTTTATTCCACTTTAGAAAATTTAACCTACACTTTTTCTCTTCCAACAATTTGAATAGAATATGCCCTGTACAAGACAAATTTGCAATAAAAAAGGCAGAAAATGGCGTTTTTGGTCTGTACTGTAGAAAAAGAATGTTGCAGAAAAAATGTGTTTTATCAGTATTTACTAAATTAGGAAAAAATGGCTATATCAAAAACGCGTATGCGTTATGAAACGCGTACATTATGAAACGCGTACACTTTTTGTTCTAGGAATGCGTACGCGTTATATAACGCATACGCGTTACCTTTACCCAACGAGTAATTAGATAATGCGTATGCGTTATGAAACACATACGTGTTTTATTTGAATAACGGGTAAGTGTTTTAGTAATGCGTACGCGTTATTTAAAATTTGATTTCCCAACCCACATGCATCCTTGGTTTTAGGCTTGGGAAAGGCTTGGAA
>VDFB02262734.1:22313-69103 GCA_007258455.2 Sequoia sempervirens
AACCCATATAGATTTGTTATTCTAAGCATCTCATGAACCCTAGAAACCGTAAACCCTAAACCATATGACCTAGAGACTGGGAGATGAACCCTAAACCATTAACCCACATAGATTTGTTATTCTAAGCATCTCATGAACCCTAGAAATTGTAAACCATGAACCGTATGACCTAGAGATTAGGAGATGAACCCTAAACCATTAACCCATTTAGATTTGTTATTCTAAGCATCTCATGAACCCTAGAAACTGTAAACCCTAAACCATATGACCTAAAGACTAAGAGATGAACCCTAAACCATTAAGGGGTCCTAAGAGGATAGCTTAAGGGGTGTAGAGAGAGTGACTTAAGGGGATGCAAGTGGATGAATTAAGGGTAGACATACGAGGATATGGATTAAGGGGTCCTAAGAGGATAGCTTAAGGGGTTTTAAGAGAGTGACTTAAGGCCTGATGCAAGTGGATGGATTAAGGGTAGACATACAAGGATATGGATTAAGGGGTCTTAAGAGGATAGCTTAAGGGGTGTTGAGAGAGTGACTTAAGGGTATACAAGTGGATGGATTAAGGGTAGATAGACAAGGATATGGATTAAGGGGTCCTCATAGAACAACTTAAGGGGAATTAATAGAGAGACTTAAGGGGATGCAAGAGGATGGATTAATGGTACATAAGAGGATGGCTTAAGGGGTTTTAAGAGAATGGCTGAAGGGGATATGAAATCAATTATAAAATTTTTATAAAATGACAATGAATTAAATTCAATTTTATATTTATACTATCAATTAAATGTATCTAGAACTATATATATAGTTACTCATCTCTAGATTTGAATTTCATTGTAATATATGTATCTTATCTCTTTTTTGTAAAGCATCTAATTTTGGGAGACCTGAAACAAAAAATGATATAAAACTTTAATTAGGAAATGACTATTAAAGACAAATATATATATATATATATATATATATATATATATATATATATATATATATATGTCAATTAAATATATATACTTACCAATATTTATTTGCTTTGTTGTACCATTTGCATCCTCTCTTTCTTTTAATGCATCTATGATTGCTTCATGATCATCCATTGAAAGTTTCCATAAAAATTTATTAGCAGGCCTCCCTTGATATCTAACTAGTTTTATATTGGTTGCCAAAATCAAATGTGAATAATGTATACTCTTCTTGTGTCTTTCATAATCTTCAAATGCAGGCAAGCCATTCTTTCTCATCAAATAGTTTTGAAGCTAGGTGCCAACAACAACCACTGAACCAGTTGGATACTCAAAGTTGTCATCATCCACTCTAGGATGTACCAACTTATGTTTTCTCTCAACACATCTAGCCAACCAGTACTCGGTTTGCTCTTCATTCCCCTTAGGTGCAACAACAACATACACACATCTTCAAAAATAAATAAAAAATTCAATAAAGAGTGACTTATATTTAATTCATATATATTAAACATGAATACATATAAAATTCAACTCAATAAATAATGTACCTTCTTGTACAAGATCCAAAACACAATCATAATCATCTGATGCGAACAATTAATTATCTTCAATTGTCATTCCATGTTGAGCATGTGTCGATGTAGGTGTTAAGGCTCTTTGTTGCCATTGTTCGACCCATTCCGTATTTTAACATGCCTCCCAATCACCTACAATACAAAATTGACAAAATCATTCCAACTCCCTTGTCCATATTGTCCATGTGTTTGCATTCAAACTCTTAAACGAATGCCATTTTGCAGATCCATTAATTGTGTCACAATCTTGTTGAGAAAAAATATTATTTTCTTCAACTAACCAAAAGAAGTGTCGAATTATTGAGCTCTCACTTGTGCTTGTAGATAATTTGGTATTGCACCAATCTACAATTGCACATGCATCTCTAAATTTTGCAACATCTTCAAATTTTAGTTGCTCTCTAGCAAGAGCTCTTTTCACACATGCACCTAGTCCATCGTGTTCTCCCTTACCATGACCAACTTCAAAAAAACTCCATATGTGTTGGATATTATTTTCTTTATGAATTCTACATAACAAATAAAACATTCTAGCATTTTTGAATTGACCCATGCAATTATCCGACCATATGAGATGTTCTAGCATTTGAATTCCTCTCTCTTTTAAATTTTAATAAAATATATCAAAACAATATTGAACAAACTCAAATGAATGTAATCTATTATCACTTACATAAAAATGGTACTCTCTCAAAAAAATTCTATTATCTTCTGTACTATCATCTGCATGTCTATAAACAATGTGAACAAATATAGCTACTTGCACTGAATTATAATACTATGATTGAATTTATTCTTGTGGAGCAAGAGTATAATTTTCAACAAAATTAACAACTGACAGTATAGTTCCAATTGGGAATGTGTTTTTACATAAACGAAATTGATTATCAAGCCAATGAGTATACTAATAGTTTTGAACATATTTAGGTACAATCTTATCTTTAAATTCATTAATAAATGCATGCACACTAAATTTTTCCACAATTAGCTCACAACATTTTCCAATTTTTCCATCTTTCAAAGTATACTCAACATTTTTAAATTTTTTTACATCCACTAATTGTTGTCCAAATTCATCTAAACTACTTTCATGCATACATTCTCCTAATAATGGAAAGTTACCACATCTATCACATTCTCCATAAATACATGTTTTTAAATAAAATAAGTTTCCATTAGAGGGTTCACAAAACAAACCTACAATAAAATATTTGATTCTTTCAGGTGGCATATGAATACCACAAATGTCCTGCATAATTTGGTTAACATGCAAAGTGCATCGTATATATCAAAAACTATCATAATAATAACCAAATTGTACATGGGTCTTACAACAACAAAAGATTCATTTATTATTAATTCTAACATACCAAGGTTTACACTTTTCAAATGATCTTTGACTTATATTAATATTCAATGGTAAGATTGAAGCATCTAATTTTTTTTTATATAATTCAGTTTGAATCATATCTATGAGATGCTTTGGATGAGGTTCATGAATTTTTGAACCCACCCTTAATTTTAAGACATCTCTAATGTTAGGTGATACTCTAGTATTATCATGCCAAGATTTTTCAATTAAAGATTTAATTTCATTAGTTAATTTCATGTCTGATCTTGGAAGTCTACCACTAAAACTCCAACATTGATTAATTGGATCCTTTTCAATACTTTCTCTTCTTTTAGCAGCTCTTATCAAAGTTCTAGGATTTACTATTATACATTTACTAATCTTACTTAACATTCTTTTATTTGAAGCTGCTTTATCAACTAGAGCAGTTGTTATTGCACAACAAGCCACATTCTTATCTTTTGATCAAATTTTATTACCTATAAAATCAATAGCATTAGCAACACTAGATATGACTTGTTCTATTGAATCATCTTTCTTTTTTGGTTTTACAAAAACACCTAATTTTTTCATTACTATTCTCATTTTCAACATTATCATCAATTGCACCATGAGTTGACATTGGAATCCTAATTTCTTTCTATAATTTTTTTTTTATATATTCTATTTCCATAATTTCTAATTTGTCTCTAAGAAAATTTACCACAAAGTTTATCTAGCACATCTCTTTCAATTGTAAAAAAAACATTTTTAGGTTCATCCATACAAGGGGTTTCATTTTCATTCACACAAGGGGTTTCATTTTCATTTTCAAATGTAAAAGGGATTTCATTCACATTTTCATCAATATGAGGGATTTCATTCTCATTTGCATTCTCATAAGATATAATTTCATCATTTTTTTGTTTTTGTATTGTTTCAACCCTAGAATTATTGATATCATCAATGGTGTATCCAATTTCATCTAAACAAGCAATATCACTATTATCAAAACTTGGGTTTGAACACATACTTGGATGGATTGTATGAATAGGGTGCGCCATATTTAAATTGTAGTTGAAGGAACATGCCTGTGGGAAGTTGTTTTCATAGGTACTATTTCCATATCATTCAAGGTTGAAGTTGAAGGCATAGTTGGGTTTGTCTCCATAATTGCATTTTCTTCCATATTCACCATCTCCACATTTGCATCATCTACATTCATTTCATCATTCATGACTTCCTCTTCAACATTCTTGGAACTATATGCTTGCAAATTTTTCATTTGACAAATCCTTTTTCTTCTATCCCTTTGTCTTTTTGCCTCCATATCTTCTATTTGCTTGAATTTTTTGGGAATTGTCATTCAACGCTTTTCCATCTTTTTCTTTTTTGTCTTTCTTATCGCAGTGATACCAAACCTCTTTGATGAAAATGAGTTCAAAATACCAAACTGGTACTCAAATTGTTCTCCTCCTTCAAATAACGGTCGGAATAAAACTATATGAAGTATGAAGATGGCACTGGCTTTTAAACTATGAAATTACAAAAACATGACATGAATGCATCCAAAATTCTCTTTTTCAAATCTGTATAAAAGGTTCGCCACTTCCACTTTAGAAAATTTAACTTGCCTTTTTCTCTTTAACAATTGCAGACTAGAATATGCCATTTGCGAAACGGTATGCAATTTAAAAGGTGAAAATAGTGGTTTTCGTTCAGTGTTAATGAAAAAGGATCTTCTGCCGGAAAAATGTGTTTATCGGTATTTTACTAAATTCGGAAAATGGCTATATCAGTAAGCATGCGTTAATGCGATACACTTTTTCTAGGAATGCTTACGCATTATATAACGCATACGCGTTACCTTTACCCAACGAGTAATTAGATAATGCGTATGCGTTATGAAACACGTACGTGTTTTATTTGAATAACAGGTAAGTGTTTTAGTAACGCGTACGCATTATTTAAAATTTGATTTCCCAACCCACATGCATCCTTGGTTTTAGGCTTGGGAAAGACTTGGAAATCCGAGCCTTAACCTTTGATCTGCAACTAAAAAACTAAGGCAAATTGAAGAATGTCCAACTTTGCTTTGGCAATATGGCTGATGGACTTTTTTTCTAAATCAATCTATAAAATTAAAACCCATTAGAGAACACGATGTGTACTTTCCAAATATATAATTTTTATTAAGATTTGATTATGTTTGTTATTTTTTAAATTAATTTCTAAGCAAACTAGTCCTTAAACTTGAAATGTCAAGCTTTTTTTGTTTTTTAATAACTTTTTTTTGGTTAAGTTTCTTGTAAAAAAAATTATATGGCATCAAACTTCAGAGAATTATCTACACAATGAAAAAAAAAGATTAAAAAGATTAAAAAGATGTTTAGTTTAGGTCCAATTATGCTGTCCGTACACGTTGATTTTTAAAAACAACAATTAAGGCCAATAAAAAATTAATAAAAAAAAAAAATTCAACAAAAAATCATAAAAATAATTCCACATCAATCTTCATGTTGTTAGCTCTCTTTTCTCAAAAGGAATTAGCAAAATAATTTTATTTGGGTCAAAAAGTGGTGTTCGTACACATGCTTGGTATGGTTAAAAAATAGGGACTTTTAAAAAGTGGTTTTTATAGATTCCTATCAAAATTTAATTTCTATAATCTGGGTATTTGAATAATTTACATATTTGGAAACTAGATTCAAAATTTTAAATTTCATATTACTGATTTTTTTTAAGATTCATTGTGTAAATGCCTCAAAATTTCAGTCCAAGTGTGACAAATTCTGAAAAACAACAAAAACACTTCCACTTTTTGAGCTTTTTTTGTACCCAACTTCTTGCATCAACCCAACTATCAAATAAAATCCACCCCTTTTTTTGCATCTTCTCCATAAAGGGATAACTTAAAAATGGGACGAGAAGTGTGACAAAGCTTTCCAACAGATCAAAAGACTATCTACTAAAACCTCTAGTGCTCATTCCACCAATACTGAACCAACCACTAATCTTGTATATATCTCAGCAACACCAGCAACACTAAGAGCTCTTTTGGCACAACATGATGAAAAAAGGAAGGAAAGAGCTATCTACTACATCAGTAGGATATGAAATGAACTATTCACCTATTGAGAAAGCGTGCCTAGTATTAGTTTTTGCTTCACAAAAGTTTAGACACTACATGCTGTCACATCAAATCAAACTCATTGCCAAAATTGACCCATTGAAATACCTGTTATCCAATGCAACTCTCATAGGGAGAATGTCCAAATGGGTGATGATTTTAATAGAGTCTGACATAGAGTATGTAGAGCGCAGGTAATCAAAGGACAAGTGATCCCAAAACAACTAGCAGAAGCACCTATTTATTCTTAGAACCCTCTGATATTTGAGTTCCCTGATGAATTAGTGCTCCTTATCAATCTCACAGCTCAGTGGAAGATGTACTTTGATGGATCATTCACCCAACATGGATCAGGAGCAAGCATTCTTGTCATCACCCCTCAAGGTGATTGCATCCCAAAGTCATATCGGTTGTCGTTCCCTTGTACTAACAAAATTGTTGAGTATGAAACCCTAATCATAGGTTTAAGGATAGTGGTTCAGTGGCAGATACAGGAAATGAAAGTCTATGGAGACTCACAACTAGTTATCAACCAAGTGAATGATGACTATCAAACTAAGGATGATAAACTCACTCCTTACAAAAAAATGGTGGAAAGTCTCAAGGACATTTTTATAGACATAACTTTTAAGCAGATTCCTCGCATGAACAACTTAGCAGTAGATGCCATGGAAACAATTAGATCACTGCTAGGCATGTTGAACAACGTCCTCCAATGTGAATTCTTGGTGGAAAAACTTCTCATACTAACTTTTGAGATTCCTGAATCAAAATTCATGTGTGTCATTGTTGGTCCTAGATCCCTATGGTATCATGACATCTTTACCTACTTAAGCCGAGGAATCCTCCCATCCGATATCACCTTGAACCTTAAAAATATCTTTGTTAAAAAGGCATCTTGATTTGTGATCCTAGGTGATAACCTTTACCGTCGAAGCATCGAGGGGACATTACTATAATGTCTTAACCAAGAGGAAGCCTTGAATACTTTGACAAAGGTACATAATGGAATATGTGGGTCCCATTCTAGCAGTATGATGTTAGCTAAGAAATTGTTGAGGATGGGGTACTATTGGCCAACCATGGAAAAGGAAGCTGATCAGTATGTGCAGAAGTGTGTCCAATGTCAACAACATGGAGATTTGATTCATGCTCCAACTCAAGATTTACAACCAATGATCACACCCTGGCCTTTCTCACAATGGGGACTTGACCTCATAGGAAAGATCACCCCCACCTCATCGAATGGTCACAAGTTTATCATTACGAACACTGAGTATTTTACTAAGGGGTTTGAAGCCATTCCTATGAGCTACATAATAGGGAAGAAGATTTCCAAATTTATCTTGAACTACCTAATCTTCCAATATGGTGTCCCACAAACTCTCATTTTAGATAATGGAACCCATTTTAAGAATTGGGACGTGAAGGAGCTCTTTCAAAGATTCAACATCCGACATCGATTCTCTACCCTGTATTACCCCAGGGAAATGGTCAAGTTGAGGCTATGGATAAAACCATCGTAAAAATATTGAAGAAAACGGTTAATGAAGTTGGTCGTGACTGACATCTGCAATTAAATCCCTCTTTGGGCTTATCAAACGAGTATCCGCACACCAACATGTGCAACCCATTTCTCCCTAGTCTATAGATTTGAAGCTATCCTGCCTATTGAGGTTGAGTTGCCATCATTGTGAGTGTCATTACAAAACCTGATCACATATGAAGAATACCAAGTATCTTGGCTGAACGAGTTAGAATTCCTAGATGAGCGTCATCTTGATGCCCTCAATCACTTGCAAGTATATCAAAACCGACTAAACTGGAGCTATAACAAGAAGATCAAATTTTAGTCTTTCTAGGTAGGGGATCTTTCTCTCAATAGAATCAAAAGAATCTTCCAAGTCAAGACAATAAAGGAAATTTTGAACCTAACTGGTTGAGTCCCTTCATCATTAGAACAAGCTACGAATCAGGAGTATACCAATTGTCAATGCCTGAAGGTGAACCCTTGCAAGAACCAACTAATGGCTTACATCTTAAATTTTTTTATGCCTAGTCTTGAAGGGTGTAAATCTAAAAATACAAAAAAATCCAAAAATGATAAAAAATCCAAAAAAATGGGAAAAATGATTGAAAAAGTAAAGAACAATAATCGTCCTCTAGTGAGAACCACTTCGGTGGCACTTTGGGCAAGTACCTTGGTGAAAACCTGACAAACAAGTGCCTTGCATAAATAAAAGCACCTCCATCTATTCTTTGACTCTTTACCCTCCATCCATCACATCATTTATCCTATTCATCCATCACCTATTTGCGTCCTTATCATAGTTTGATGTTGAAAAGTATCACAATCCTTTTAGTACTACTTGGCATACCAAAGGTTAGTTTGTCTTGTCTGTATTGAAGTAGTCTAACACCTCACCTTGGGGGGAATTCATTATGGATCACATCGGGTTCTTGTATATCTTAATGATTCATCATAAAATACAAAAACATTCATAAAATCTCATCAAAATCCAAAAACATCCAAATCTTGTATAGATGAAAATCCAAAAACATTTGCAAAATCCTATACAACTAAAATCCAAAAACATTCATAAAATTGTAAAGGAAAAATCCCAAAAACATCCAAATATCATCAAAATCCTAGAAAGGTCGAACGTAAAAAAACCAAAAATAGGACCCTTGTCAAACTACGTTGTCTATAAGCTTGAATGTAGGAAAGGCCATGATTGATGTGCCCCTGAGACACCCTAGGTTAGTCCTTTAAGAGTTTTTCATAATAAATTGACATCTCTCAATGTTATATCTCATCTTGTTAATAAGTCGAGTCAGTCAAACTTTGTGGTCTTTGTGTGTATAACATAGGCAAGGCTTATCTATGATCAACCCCCGAGACCCATAGGATAGGTCTTTAGGTTAGGTTCTTGGTTGAAAATTTAGAAAATCCCAAAACATCTAAATAACTTAGAAAATTCCAAAACATCCAAATAACTTAGAAAATCCTGAAACATTCAAATATTCCAAAAACACCAAAACATCCAAATAACTTAGAAAACACCAAAACATTCAAATATTTCAAAAATCCCAAAACATTTAAATATTTCAAAACCATAATTCAAATATTGATAAAACACCAAAAATAATGAAATATTCAAAAAAATACAAAAACCACCCATCCCATCTTGCTTTCACCCGCAATAAACCTTCACCCATAATAAATCGACCATCACCTTCAACCTTTGGCAAAACAAATAGAAAACAAGTATAACAAGCCATAAAGTGTAAACCTAATCATCAAAATCTAAAGTCTATATCATAGGTAAATGTGTCAGTGAAGTGTATATCAACTGATCATCTTAGCATCATCATCCTAACATCAAACAACCATTTGATCGACATGTCCTAGGATGTATCCTTCCTAAAATGGACTTCAGTATTAGAAATCATCTTAGCTAAACTTATACTAGGCAAGAGATTTAGATAACACTGACTGTTTGTTTATGATATTTTCTTATGATTTATCTTAATGACCCATTCCAAGGACCTCTTGATGATGTATATCTAAAATGATTTAGAGAGAAGGGAATGGGGCTTCGATCATTATCTTTCATTTGTTGTGCTTGGGGATACTCTTGTAAAATAATCTTGGGGCATACTTGCTTAATTGTGTGTAGGAAGGTTGTTTGGAGTATGTTGTTGACTATTGCGTATGCTTTGGTCCAATGTATTCTAAGCTTCTAACTTACATTCCAATGAGGTTTCTGTATGTCAATGTGTGAGCAAGAACTATCCCATATGTTTGCCGAGTCAAAGTTTATTACACTAGATACAACGCCATCCTAATTATCAATACCTTGATGCATCATGTCTATGTGTTATATCAAATAATAAGGAATAAAAAAAAATTCCAATCTTGAAAAGTGAGCACCTCAACATCTTGCATTTATCATCTTCATCCTGCATTTTCTCATCGCTATCTCTAATAAAGTCTTAGTGGATCATAGACTTGTTGGATCTTTTGAAGCAATCATCTGAATCAATGGTCAATCATTCTTGTTTCTTCTATCTTCTCTCTGTACTAACCTGGTATCATGACAGTAAAAAAAACATCATCAATGCATCCATCCTGCATCCAAAAATCATCAACATACATCATCATAGCATATCACATCATACATTTTGCATTGTCATTATCGTTTAAGTTGTGATGTATACTATAAATTTTTTATTCTAACCATCTTAAATCATTGCATATATCATAAGCATACATCACATATCATATCATGAAGCATTCATATCTACATTTTCCATCCACATTACATGAATAATCATCACATCCTAAAACTACATAAAAAATACATAAAAATAAATGCATCCATAACATCTGCATATCATTTGCATCCATACCATAGCATATCATGAAAATAAAGTGAAAAAGAATATAACATGGCATCCATCTCATTACATCTTATGTATCATCACATATTGCATAAGAATAAGTAAAGTGCATCCATACATCATCGAATATAAGCATCTCATATCGAATGCATCCATACATCATAAGCATAAAATAAGGTGAACACATCATATAGAATCCATATCCGTATCATATATATATCAAAAAATGAATGTCATGGTACAAAATCTGGATTAGTGTATGTATATCGATCATAAATACAATATCCACAAGGCTATCTAAAAGGAGCCCATGAATGCATATCTGGCTGAAAGAATGGGGCAACAAAAGTCAAAAAGTGTCTATACAAAATCAAGCTAGCCCTAATGCATTGCTACCCTCTCTGGTCTACCTCTCTGGCTGATCCTCAGCCTTGGGCTGTGCATCAGTTCACTATGAATAATCAAGCTGTCTGAGTGCTTGTGGTACATCTCTATGGTAGTGCATCCTGTAATATGCCACCTCAGTCATGACCTCTCTATACAATTTGGTAGATACAATCCTACCTTGAGTAGCTACTGTGAGGGCCTCTAACTGTAGCCATTGACCAAGCTTCTCATCCCTCTTAGCAATCACGACCTGTAGCTGTTGCTTGGCATGATCCCTCTCTACTATAATGACCACCACCTGTTGCCTAACTTGGTCTTGCTCAACAGTAATAGCAAAAATTTGTTGGTAGGCTTGATCCCGTTCATCTGTGATAACCTACAGCTACAGCTGCAACTACTGGATCTGAATATCTCTAGGATCTGGTGGTGGTGGCTGTGTTGGCTAGTGTGTTGGTTTTTGTTGTACAAACTACTGTTGTACAAGCTATTGTTGACCACTAGGCTGCTGAGGAGGCTACTTTCCTACTGGTGGAGCCCTTAGAATCTTCCCATCTCCACCATCTTGACCACCCTATCAAATCCCCTACCTCTGGGCCTCCCTCGTGGAGGAGCACCTACTGGGTCTGTTAGTGTTCAAGGAGGTGTGAACCAAGCATCATAAGTAGGCGTAGTCTGCACTACCGCATGACCTTGGTCATAGGCTCATGGTTGAGCCACCAACTGTCTAAATCCCTCCACCACCTTAAGAACTGGAATGGTGGGTCCCCATGTAGGAACCTCACAAGATGACTGCACGAAGATGGCCCTGTAAGCATCATCCAACCTCTCTTGCTGCTCTCTAAACTATCTTTCCACTCTTTCTGGCAAGTATCACTTGATGATGGTATGCTCATGACCTTGCATGTAACGACTCTATTGGGAAAAGAAAAAAAGATGTACATCATCATACTAGGTTGGAATTTGTAGCTAGGGTCACCATCTAAATACTGTCATGTCATCCAGTACTAGCCACCAGTATGGGAGCCCAATCTTTCTAGTGTGTGCGACCCCTGTATGACTCAAGGTCAATCTGGGAGGTGACAAGAACGATTGTCTCCATCTCCGTCACCTCGTGACATGCATCATATCTAGTGTCGACATCAAAAATGACTCACTCACTATGAATCAACAAGCGCATAATCTGCCATATGTCCTCTAAAGTCATTGTCACCTTGCCAATTAGAAGGTGGAAAGATGAAGTCTCACTACATGCCATCTCTCACACAGAGAAATAATCATTGTTAGATGAGTCTAGATGACGGGCGCATATGCAACATACCAAAGGCTGATCTCTCCTAGGTGCTCCTAGCGTAACTTAGAAAAATCAACCAGTCTCTCCAACACTATAGCCCTGTGCTCACGCGACATCAGTAGTGGAATGACCTCCTACACTCACGAAGTGCACAATGTCAAAAATTGAGAAAATTTGACTCAATTTGGAATTTTCAGCTCAAAAATCACAATAGCATCGGTATATTTCAAATTTAAAATTATGACACCCAAAGGCATTTGAAATTGCAAATCGCAAAATGCATCATCATATACATGTGTGTCATGATTTAAACTTTGGAAACCCTAACACTAGTTTTCAAATCAACAGGTGCGTCACTATATAAGTATGCGTCATAATTTAAAATTAGAAACCCTAATTTTAAATCACGAAGTGTGTTGCTATATACATATGTGTCGCTATAAATCATTTTAGCATCACCAAGTCAAGAATGGGTGTCACTATATAGTGACTCCGCCAAAGTTTACACTTTAAAGTGCAATAAATGCATCAAAAACAGAAATTTCAAATCAAGTTTAGAGTTACGTACCGGTGGTCCTGAGCTTGGAATCCATTGATACTTGCGAACCTGATCAGAAATGTATCTGGGAAGCTCTCATCACACCATTTCATCAAAGGGTCAGAGCTCAAAACAACAAGAATCTCCAAGGTGTGAATGCACAAATGAATTGAAAGTGATCCTTATTGGATTATTTATGCTAGAAAATTAGGGTTTTTTGCCCTAATTTAACCTTCAAGCTAGGGTTTATCATTTTCACCAATTTTACCAAACTGAGCCTTATTTTGCATTTTTTGGCATATTTTTTGCATCCCGAAGCCTTTTTGGACCCCTGGGACAACTTTTCACCTTTATCAAGAAATCAACCCAAAATTCAAAATTTATGCCTGATTTCTTGAGGGTGTAGGGAATCGGCTTTATCCTTTCGCTAGGGCATCTAAAAAGTTAGATTTTTTTAATTTAAGAAACAATTTTAACTCGAAGAGCATCAGTCTTTGAACTGAAGCAACAAATACCTCACTTCAAAGAGGGGTAAAATGTAGACACTGAAAAATGTCCTAAATGATATCATACACTCAAATCAGGTATTCTAACACCATTTCCTCTCAAATCCATCCTCTTTTTGCTAAATTAATTGAATTAGCCTAGCTAATTAATTAATTGCATCATTTTTGTCTATTAACCTAACACATCAAATTGGGTTAATTCCCCCCTTTCACGCTAACATTACATCTCATTAAATTAAATAAATCATATTATTTAATTTAATTCCCCAACTCATCTTATTTAATTAAATAACCCTAAGTTATTTAATTAAATATCATTCACCTTTCCCCTTTCATTAAATCATTTAATTTAATGAATATCCCTTTAATCCTTCTAATTCCCTAATTGTGTAATTAACAATTAAACTAACTTTTCTCCAAAAAGGGAATATTCCCGTGGAATATTCCTTACCCCCTTTTTTGCACAATTAAAACTTTGTTTTAATTTGCAAAATATATTTTTTCCTAACCCATGAGAATATTCCAAAGAATATTCTCTCCTCCAATCATCTCACTTGGCTTCTTGAACAAGCTAAACTTGTGACCTATTGAACAAGTCACCTAGTAACTTATGTGTAGGTCAAAAGTGTGTTTGTTTGGAACAAGTGTGAGCCCTTGATTAAATCTCATCTTGCATTCTCACCTGTTGATGAGAATCCATGATCCATCCCTCCTATTTCCTCCATCCCTGACCGTTGATTGATCTTTTTGATCTTTTCCCTTAAATTCTCATTTTCCTTCCTATAAGTAGGACACTATTTGGAGACAAGCAGATCCATCTGTCAATTGCAAACTTATGCTGTTGAATTCACTCACACTCAAACTCATATTTTACTCACATTTAACATATTTTAGTTCATTTTTAGTTGTATAATAGCTTAAAAAATCCATTAATGGCTTCCATGCATCCATCTTAGTTTGTTTATAAATTAGGGTTTCCATCTTTTAGCTTAGAAATAGCTTAGATTAGCTTAGCAATTACATAGTTAGATCAATTCTAGCATAAAATCATGTTAATTTAGTTTGCATTATGTTCAAATTAGCATAAATTAGGTTTTCATCCATTTATCACAATGGTTTCATCGATTCTCTTCCATATAATCTGTTGAAACAGGCTCACTAATCAAGATATTGGGAAAGGGTGGTTATTCCACATCAACACGACACCAATTCCAAAATAGGATAAGTTTTAAATGGGTTAGAGTAGGAATTTAACTACTTTCGTAGTTTGTGGTTTTCAGTTTTAATAAATGCTTAGTTTAAACTTTAAATTTGAATGATCTTGTTTGAGATTGAGGTTTAGTGGCTAAATTATGCTTTGATTTGTCATGGATCAAGCACAATCAACCCACATTGATGATCCTCGTCTCACAATTTTTATATTCTTTAATTATGTTTTATTATACTGAAGGTGTTCCCTATATGAAGTGAACAAATTGATTTTGAAAATAAATGGTTAAAAATTGTAGAGAAGGATGCAAGACCATCGAAATGATCTCAACCATAAGATTTTCTAAAATATTAAAAAATATAATATATAAAAAAAACTAGTGCATTCTTATCTAGTCTTAGCTTTAACTTAAGAAAAGATAGGATAAGAATTGTGTTTTCTTTTGCACTTTAAAAACTTAGATTTTATATAAATAATAATAAATTTATATTCTTCAAATAATAATAAATTTATATTCTTCAAATAATAATATTATTAATAAATCAATAAATTGTAAATTGACTTTTTATCTTTTGAATAGGTTTCAATTTATTTTTAATTTTTTAATTTTAGTGTTACTTGTAATTTTAAATATAAAAGTTAGAATTTTACTTTTAACAATTTTAATATAGTTTATTTTTATTTATAATATTTTATTTGAAATACAATTTTAGTTTTTAAAATTTAATTTATCTAATAATATTTTATAATATTTTTTATTTGTTAATATTTAGTTTATGATAATATTTTTTGTAATATATTAATTATATTTTTTAGGTACATATTTTACTAATATTTCAATTCTAATAAATTAAAAAAATAGTTTTACTTCTTCTTTTTTTATATTAATAATATTTCAGCAAATTACAACATATTGAGAGAGCATTTAGCTCTCAGAATAACCCACAAACATTAAACCTTCAACTTGTTACATAGAAATTAAACTTTCAGCTTGCTACAATGAGCATTATTGAGAATGAAAGAAGTAACCCCAGATGCCTCAAAACAAAGTATAACTTCAAGACTTCCTATTTTGTATCCCATCTAATTGCTGTTTACATTAGTTTCAACACTTTCAGCCTCCTGTGCAGCCGGTTGTGTACCAAAAACAACCTCTGAGAGCCGCGCAACATTAGAGATCCCCCTTGACTTAGGTTCAGCTTTATCACTCCCATCAGCCACCGTATTGAAGGCTCTTTGGAACACACTTAGCATGCTGAGGAAAGTCTCTGAGTCAGTCTGGTTATGATGCCATATGAGCCCATGCTTGACCTCCTCCTTGTTCACTGATACCCCCCATCCTTTACCAACGTCATAAATTTATCCAACGAGATTTCCATAGACACCTTGACCTGCAAAACAATAGATTAGAATGTGAGTCTCTTATTAGACTTAGTAAGCCTCCTGGCACTCCCCTGAAACTTCTCTTGATTCCTAGCTTTCCATAGAAACCAAAGGATTTCAGTAGTGAGGCAATCCCAAAAAATCTGGTATTCATTAATTATTTTTCTAGAATTAAATAAAATCTCATACCAGTTCAGATTTCCATTTTTAGTCCATATTGACATGTTATTACAAAAAAATTTCCAAACCTCTTTAGCATAAAGACAGTCAAAGAAAATGTGTAGGAGTGTCTCAGGAGTCCTGCATAAACTACAAATATCCACACCAGCTTGATTAACTTTTAGAGGAATTTTATGTAAAAAAAAATTCCATCTAAAACAAGCCTTTTTAGGCTCTTTCACATTCTGCCAAATAGAGGAGATAACTTTTTTCCACTTAGAATCATCAATATTCATCCCCCAGCAGGCATTAACATGCTCTCTAATTGGAAAACCTTTCACTAAATCTTTATATAGGATTTTAGCATTAATCTCAATCAAAGGGGTACCATCATTCCATATTAGGTCAGCATTAATGGCACAAGTTACATCAGAGCTGTGAGGGAAGGATATATTTTTACAAGCTTCAACCAAAATGCTATAAGTCCTAGGATTGGACATATCTAGATTAAATTCTTTAACCAACTTGTCCATGGGTTTCAGATGACCATTTTCAGCTATATCATGGAAAGTATGAATACCTGCCAGATTCCATCTTTTAGCAGAACAACCCTGGAGGAGTGCAAGGGGCTTATTGTTGTAAACAAGGTTCCACCAAGGAGAGCAGTACGACTGGAACTTGGGGTTATTGTTAAGATAAATATTACAACATTTGAAATTCACTTTGTGTTTAACCGATTCCCAAGCCATCCACAGACTTTTGAAAACCATTGATCCAGCGGGGGACATGGGATGATTATTCAGGAGAATATCACACAAGGGTAACTTTTTCCATGACAGCCTACTTAGGCATGGTATGAAGGATATTGTTTCTAATCAGAACCTTCCATGGTTCCTCACCTACCATGTCTTTAGCAATCCATTTCACAGCGAGTGTTGTACCTTCAATTTTAAGATCTTTAAGGCCAAGCCCCCCATCAACCTTATCCATACAACACCACTCCCACTTAATCAATTGTCTCTTTTTCTTGCCCTTCCCATAAGACCACAAGAAAATTCTAATTATTTTTTGGATTTCATTGATTTGATAACTTCTGAAGAACCACACCGAAGCAAGTATATACTATACGAGGAGAGGATCTTCTGGCAGATTTGAAATCTCCCTGCAAAAGAGAGGTACCGTCTATTCCAATTATCCAACTTTTTTTAGGATCTTCTCACTTATCCAAAGCCACATTTCTTTTAGGTTAGGATTGATAGAAAAAGGGACTTCAAGGTACCTAACAATTTTTTTAGGTCCGCCCCATTGAAACTCAAATTTTTGAAGCCACTTAGGTGGGGAATCAGTCCATCCAAGAAAATTAGACTTAGTAACAAAGATTTTTGCACCAGAAGCTTGACAAAAAAGATCAAGCTTTCCCATGAGGGTATCCAAGTTCTTTTCCTCCAAATCCACAAAAATGGCAGTATCATCCACAAATTGGATATTGATGAGTTCATTATGGTCCAGTAGCATGATCCCCTTGACTTTGGCAGAATAAGAATGATCTCTTAATAGATAATGTAGGGCATCTGATGCTATCACAAAGAGCGCAGGCACGAGGGGGAACCCTTGTCTAATGGACCGACCTAGGGTAATGTCCTTAGAGAGTATTCCATTAATATCAACTTGGGAAATAGCATCCTTGAGCAAAGTTTCAACAACATTGCAAAATTTATCAGGGAAGCCGAATGCTTCCAACATTGATCTAAGGAAAGACCATTCGATTCTGTCATAGGCTTTTTCAAAGTCTAAGAGAAACATGGCAAAATTTTTATTGGATTGCTTGGACCATTCCATGGCCTCTCAACTTGTAATCAGGTTCTCTAGAATATATCTCCCTTTGATGAAACCCGTCTGAGTACTATTTATGAACCCTGGCAGAATATCCACCAGTCTTAATGCAAGGACCTTATCCAAAATTTTATATGAAACATTAAGGAGGGTTATAGGCCTCCAATTTATTATTAAAGTCTTATCACCCCCTTTTGGTAAGAGCTTTATAATGCCTTTGCTTATATTCTTCCCCAATGAGCCTTTCTCCAAGGCCTCCTGGTAAACCTGAAGTAAATCTTCACTTATCCAATCTTTAAAAGTTTTGTAAAATTCAACAGACAACCCATCCCATCCTGGGGACTTATCATTTTGCATAAAATTTATGGCCCTTAGAATTTCATCTTTAGAAATATCAGCATCCAATTTGGAGGAGCTGTCTTGGCTTATTTTCCTGGGGATAAGCCCTTTTACAAAGTCTCTGGAAATTCGGTTTCTCTCTTGATTACCTTCCGACGTGAAAAGATTTTGATAGAAGGCTTGGAACTGATTAACAATCTCTTCCTGAGTTCTCAGAACCTTTCCTTCCTCCTGAATTTGGCTGATCTGCTCTTTACTATCTTTTTCTCTTATGAAATTAAAAAAGAACTTGGAGCCCTTATCCCCATGGTTTAGCCAGTTGAGCTTCACCCTAATCTTAAGCCCTTTTGTCTTGGCCACCTAAAGAAACCTAAGGTCATTTTTAATTCTTACAAGGTCATCACCGAGTCTTATGTTGGTAGGATCAAATTGGATTTTAGCTTCAGCCTCGACCAACTTCTCATTAAGCTCATTTTTAGTTTTCCTAGAATCTTTGGCTTTCTTCTTCCCAATGGTTTGAAGTAGCCTTCTCCATGACTCAACATTTTGATCCCACCTCAAGATAGCATTCTCATCCTTTAAAATCCATTTGTTAATTTCTCTGATGGATCTAATTCCATCTTTACATTCATCATCTTGAAGGAGTTGTACATTAAGGATGAATTTTGGGCTCTTGGGGGAGGCATTGTGGGCACCTTGGTAGGTGGAAATTTTAGCTTTAATAGGGTGATGGTCCGAAAGTGTGTAAGGATACACACTTGCCAACTGCCCATCTTTGTCTGGGATGAAGTTTAGAGTATTCTTGCTAACATAAAATTTATCCAATTGACAATAAATCTTATTTTTTCCTTGTTGTGCATTACACCAACTAAACCAAACCCCTTTACTCTCTTTTTTCTTCCTCTCCAGGGGGTCAGCAAGTCTAAATTTTCTTTTCAGTCTCTGCCAGAAGTTCCTTTCGGACCCCTCCCAGGCCATGTCCATACACCCCCACTTGTCCTCTGGGTATTCCACCATGTTGAAATCACCCCCAAGCACCCAAGGGATCTTAGGCAGATGGGAGGTCATCCATTGCCACAGTTGGGTCCTTTCCCTATGGTTATTTGAAGCATAGATTGAGTCAATCCCCAACCTTTCCCCATATTTTTCCATTACAATCCAAACAACCCTATTGCACGGGGAAGACCCATGACTGGGTATAAAGGGCTTCCACCTATTAGAAATTAGAATGGAAGCTCCACCCCTCCCTCTCTCGTGCTTTGTAGAAAAGTGGCATGATTCCCTCCAAATAAAATTCAGACTAACCTCCAAGGTGAAACCCGTTGCCTTGGTTTCCTATAGAAAAACAATATCCTTATTGGATTCAAGTTTTAAGAACCTTCTAACAATGTATTTCCTGTCCGGGGACTCTAGCCCTCGGATATTCCAAGAAATTAGATTAAGATTCATATTCACTTGTCATGGGGGTGCCTTCTTGGTTGCTCTTGAATTGTTCAAAGCATTTGGGCCATCTTTCTTCTATCTCTGGTCTTTTGTGAGTAGGAGACTGGATTATTAGACTAGTATTTTTCCTTTTGTGTTTGACCACTTGCATGCTCTGGCTACCAGAGATTGGGTCTCCATACTTCCTTGGCCTTCCAAGCCCTTTTTTGAGCTTGGGACTCTCCTGAGTTTTACCCTTGATGGTATTCTCCTCAACATCTCCCCTAGTATCCTCCATTCAAACAAAGGTATCAAAGGGAGCAACGACTGGGGAAGGTTTGGAATTCAGGTTTGCAGTTGGGGACTCATCCATTTCAACCCTATTATGGGAAAGTTGGTTAGACTCCATCTGGATAGGGTCCTCCATGACTTTTTTGGTGTGTCTTAAATCATCCTCCTAACCAAGTTCAGACTTAGGCTGACACTTAACATTGCAGATGTCTAGTTGATTAGGAACTAAGGGGGGCTGTGGTGTCATTTGCTTATTGATTAACGACATAGCAGATTGAGGAACCCCATCAATCGGGGTAAAACCAGTTGGTTGCATTTCCTCCACATTTGAGGAGGGAGGGAACGAAGGCCCCAGACCCCCAAAGTGCCCAAACAATTGAGCATCGCTCTTTGGAGTGCCAGCCATGTCAAATTTTTCAAGCTTCGTAGTACCATCTGTTTTTATTATTTGCATCATAATGGTTTGATTAGGGTTTTTTCGGCTGGAAGGTGAGAGGCATTTTTCTTTAATTCTTTTTCTTAAGGATCACATAGCTAGCTGTTGAGCATTTAATTTAACCATTTGGGCAGTATTCAGGTGCAATGAGATCACAAGAGCATTTGGGTCACTAGCTAATTCACCATGATCATCCTTTTCCTCACCCAGTACATCAAAAGTGTTGTTGGTAGGAATTTCTTCAGGGGAGCAAATAGGGGCAAGAGAAGCCGAGGGCGCAATGTCACAATAGCAGGCCAGGGATTGGGGCACGACATCAAGGTCAGGAGAGGCCATGGGCATAGGGCGATTATTAGGAGGAATTTCCTCCTTGCTGGGCCAAGTCGGCTCCTGGACCTGTTCACGACCAAACCCCCGACCCGTATTGGCGCTAGCAGGGATTTTTTCAACATTTTTTTATCAAAGGGAAATATTTTTGGATGTGCCCTTCCCTTCGACACAAATACCATGCATTTAGACTACCCAAGATTTCAAAAGGGCATGAAACAATCCTTTCCTCACCCTCAATAAGGATGCCAGGAGGGAATTCAACCCATGGAGTCATGGAAACTAGGGCCCTAGCATCTAGTTGCAGGAGGGAGGCCTTAGATTCATCCATTCGAAGAACATTTCCGAAGGGAGCAAGGAGGGCCGGGACTAACTTCCAAAAATCCAGAGGGATGTTTTTGATGACTACCCATCTTGGGTAGGATAGGGGAAGGACTTTGTCAACGATGGATGAGGGAGACCACGCCAAGGCCCGGAAAACACACCCGCCTACATTCCAATAGGCTTTAGCGAGTGCCCTTTCTTGCATTTCATGGTTCTTGAAAAAAACAACAAAAAGCCCTTTTTGTAGCATTCTAAAATAATTAATCTGAATACCAAGCTTAGCCAGCCAAATATTTGAGCACCAAGCATCCAAAAATTTCCTAGCCAGAATTTTATTAGAATCAACAGCTGCAAAAAAATTTGCTATATCTTTAACCCTAGACTTTTTAGAGTTAATAATGGTTTTCATTTCAGCATTAGGAATGAGTTTAATGAATCTGAGGGTGCCAGAAGGCTTACCTAGTCCTCCTCCAATGGTACCCACCTCATCTTGAACACTAGCAACAACAAAGGAAGCATTTACTGGAAGAACGACTTTATCACCGGCTACAACGTCTTTAAATGTTCTGCCATGCGAAGGCGCGTCACCAGCATTTACCGGAGGGGCATGGGCATCCATACCCCTTCCATAGAAGCCCCTGAGGGCCGAGCCCCCAAGGGAATTCAGCACTACCAGATGCAAAACCTTCACCCTCAACGTTGGAAAAACAAGGCCTACGAGATGACACAGAACAAACACAAAAAAAAACAAAGCAAGAGCACTCAAAAAATAAAGAAATAAATTAAAGGTACGAACATGCACTACAACAAACCTTCGTGGAGGAGGACAGACTCCCCCCACCTGGGACCTTACAAACCCTTGAGCAGTACAACATGGCCGAACAAGTTGTAGACCCCAAGTTGGAACCATTAGTTACCAAAAAAAATCAACACTCAATATTTCTCCTAGTTTTACTTTTTTACTTAATCATTTATTAACTTAATAAGTTTATTATTTGTTACTAATTTTTTAAAATTATTGTGTTTATAATATTTGGATTTTGATATATTTTGACTTTCCATTTAGTTTATTTTACTTTAGTTTTTATTTTAGATTTAATTTTAAAATTTATTTTTATTATTTATGTCTTTTTATAAAATTATAAATAATAATTAAAAATATTAGAATTAATTTAATTTATAATTATTATCTTATTAAAACTTTAATTATTGTAGATTAATTTTTATTTTGGATTTTTGTTATAATTTATATAATAAAATAAATTTCAAACTTAAATAAAATATAAATTAAAATTTATAGAGTGAGAGAGAGAAAGTAACTTTTGATTAGCTATTTCATGCCTACAATCCGATAGCACGTCCCTAGGGAGTTATTCTCAGAGTAGCATGTCATTTGATTAAGGATATGATAATTCACCTTTAAAACCTCTTTAGTACATACCTGTTGCACAATAAGGAGGAAATATATATATATATATATATATATATATATATAGAGAGAGAGAGAGAGAGAGAGAGAGAGAGAGAGAGAAAATAAAGAGAGAAAAATAGAGAAATTTAAAGGGAGACAAAAAGATGCAAGAGATAAAAAGAGAGATAGAGATACAAAAATAGAGGTATAGATATATAGGAATAAACATGGAAAGACAAAGAGATAGAGATAGGAAGAGAAATAAAGAGAGAAGAGGAGAGACAAATAGATAGAGTAATGTAAAGAGAGATAGAGAGATAAAGAGAAATATGAGAAATATATATATATATAGAGAGAGAGAGAGAGGATAAATATAGAGAGAAATAGGGGAAAGCGAGGAATAGAGAGATTGAGAGATAATAAAAAAATATAAAGATAGAGAGGGAGACAAAGATATAAATAGATCTCATTCTCTTTTTCTTACTATATATCTTTATATATATCTCCCCATATGTACCTTTCCCTACCTCTCTCTATATATCCCTCTCTCTACCTCTCTATTTAACTTCCTATCTCTATCTTTCTACTCCATCTCTCCCTCTCTCATTCTCTCCCTCTCTCTTTTTCTCCCCCTCTTTCTATCTCTATTTCTCTCCCCCCCCTCTCTCTCCATTTCCATCTCCATTTCCATCTCCATTTCCATCTCTATCTTCCTCTCTATCTCTCTCCCTATCCCTATCTTCCTCTGTATCTCTCTTCCTATCTCTATATCCTTACCTCTCCTTACCTCTCTTTCTCTCTTTCTCCTCTATCTTTTCCACTATATATCTTTATATCTCCCCCTCTTTCTATCCATATCTCTCCCTCTCTCCTTATCACTCTCTCTTTCTATATCTCTCAACTTCTCTATCCTCTCTATTTATCTTCCTCTCCCTCCCTCTCTATCTATTTATAATTATCTCTCCCTCTCTATATTTATCTTAATATCTCCCAATTAGACACACACACACACACACAAAAAATTCTTATTTCTCCTTCCCTATCTCTATCTCTATCTCTATCTCTATCTCTATCTCTATCTCTATCTCTATCTCTATCTCTATCTCTATCTCTATCTCTATCTCTATCTCTATCTCTATCTCTATCTCTATCTCTATCTCTATATCTCTTTCACTCTCTCTCTCACACACTCATTGTTTCTTCCTCCCTATCTCTATCTCTCTCCCTCTCTCTATTGATTATCTCTATCATCTCCTTTATCTTTCACTCTTAACCCCTCTATTTCTATCTTACCTTCTCTCCCTCTCCCTCTCTATTTATATCTCATTATCTCTCTCACTCTCTTATTTACTCCATCTATCCTCCATCTATCCTACTCTCTCTTTATATATATCCCTCTCTACCTCTTTCTATATATCACTTCCTATATCTTTATATTTCTCTCTCCATATCCCCCTCTTTCACTGTCTCCCTCTTTCTATCTCTATCTCTCCCTCTCCCTCTCCCTCTTCCTATCTCCTTCCATCTCCCCCTTTATATATTTATCTCTCTTTGTCTTTGTTTTTGATTCTCTCACCCTCTCTATCTTTCCCAAGATATATTTATCTATCTATCTCTCCTTTATATCACTATCTCTCCCTCTTTTCCTCTCCCTACCACTTCCTCTTTCTATATATATTTACTTCTCTCCTATCTCTATTCCTCTCCCTCCATAACTCTCCCTCTCTATCTATTTATACATATCTCTCTATCTCTTTATCTTTCTCCATATCTCTCTTTCTCATACACACACTCCTTGTTTCTCCCTCCCTATCTCTATCTCTATCTCTCCATATTTAAATTCTTACATATCTCCCTTCATATCTATCTCATTATCTATCCATCTCTCTCTACCCCTATATCTTTCACTCTCTACCCCTATCTATATATCACTTCCTATCTCTATCTTTATATTTCTCTCTCCTTCTCTCCTTCTCTCCCTCTCTCCCTTGAGACCTATTGGTAATGGAGCCTTATTATCTTCATAATTTAGAGGTTTTATTTTAGTTGTGTTTGGATCCCTATAAGTAGATGCATAGTTGATTTAAAGCTACCACTTCTCCATTGAGACCTTTGTTTCACAAATAACATCATTTTCTAAATGGCCTACCAATTGATGTCATGCATGATACACAAATGTATGTAAAATATAGACCAAAAAATTCCCTAATTGACCTTCCATACTTCTTCGGTGTACCCATTGCACACTAAGGTATGATTGCTAGTTTTTAATTATATCACCACAATGCATCAAGGGAATGGGGGAGCCGTATTCATAATGGAGGCTAAATTTAGCTAGTTTTAGTGGAGATGGGGAGAGGAAGGACATGCATAGGTCTTCTAGAAGATGAAGTAGTTTAAATGGTACTAATTCTCCTTTTGTAATGGTTGAGTGGTAGAGAATACACTCGCTCCATATTTAGGAAATTTCTAAATTTAAGGTAGGCATTGTAAACGAGTATCACTACTTATTCTTTAAAAGAATTGGTAGCAAGTTTTCAAGGTATGGGGTTGTTTCTTGATTTTTTTGTTCAAATTTGGAAGTATGAGATGCATGAGGAAAGTTTAGTATCACATGTGATTTTCCAAAAAAAAACTCACCATACTTACCAAATTTTTGTGTGAGTATGAAATTGTATTGAATTTTATAGGTTTGTCTTTGTTGAATTTTTTTTTTCTTCTACATGTTTAGAGGCATCAATAATATTCTAGATTGTTTCAATTTTTAGTAATCTCAAAATAATTTTATGTTGCACCTTGAATGTATTAGATGATTATGTTTGATTATAGAATTTATACTAGAATTTACATTAATAAGGGTGAAATCACAATTTCACCCATTATTCATTCATAACCTATGCTTTTACGATGTTCCTACCTCATCTTTGTTAGTCCCTGCCTATTAAGGCAAAGACTTATGTTTTTAGTCTGCTATTTCCTATTAATGCATTTGTGGGAAATCATACAAAGAAGGGGATGTGATTGTTCTCCCTAAAAAAACACATGTCAAAGGCATGATAACATAGAAAAATGCATTAAAACATACATAACAACATATATAACATGATGGAACAACACAGTGCGGGGATCACCAAGATGGGGGATAAAATGATGAATTTGGAAGATGAGAGAAACATTACGATGATGGAAACATGGAGATAAAGGCATCGTTAGCTAGTGTTTCCCATGTTTTATTAGTGGTCAGCATTGTGGGTGGGAGTTTCACCATAAAAGTCATTGGTTTGGTATCTTCTACAACAAGCCATTATCCCCATCGCTTTCTTTGGTTTTTATGTAGAGTCTGTGGGCATTAGAGGCTGATGTGAGTAAATATGTGATCTAAATTGTAATAAGTATTATTTTTTGAGAAGATGTGTTTAAATATGATAATGCACAAAATAATTGCAGGTTGGAAAACATCGCGTGTTGTGAGTTTTTTCATTTTGCAAGTTCAAAGCTAAAGGTTGGAGATCTGAGGGTGGAGTTGCAGGTAGCAAATACATAAAATACACCAAATTGAGGTGAGAGGTGACTAACCAATTGAGTTGTTACTTGTAATGGGTTATTAAAAGTATGTGGGTTGCATGTTTCATGACATTGAGTGTTTTGCAACTTGTAATTTTACAAAATAGTATGAATGTACTAAAAACCTTTTGTTATTTAGATAGTACGAATTTAATGAAAAAAACCTTCAAATTTTGTGACACCTTATAGTTAAAGTAAAAATTTCATTTCAATTTCTTCATATGATTAAAAAAATGTACAAAATAATTACAGGTTGAAAACATAATGTGAGTTGTTAGTTATTTCATTTTGCATGTTCAAATCTAAAGGGTGGAGAGCACGAGGAGGAGTTGCATGTGGGGATACATAAAACTAACCAAATTGACTTGAGGGGTGGCTAAATAATTGATTTGTTATGTGTTTAGGGTTTTACAATAGTATGAGGGTGAAATGAAGAAAATAGGTGTACTATCTTTTGGGGGATGGAACACAAACTAGGGTTTAGTGGCCTAGACCAATTTTCTTCAAGTTTCATTCAAGTTTCATTCAAGGACAACCCTAGAGATATCAATACAAGGATGGAATGGAGGAAAGAGATATGTTGGAAGGCCATCCTAGGGGTGTGATTAAAGACTAAAAGGGGGGTTCACCACCAATCTAGGGCTTGGAAAGAAAATAAATGAATATAACATGCAAAACCTAACTAGATGACCTAGGAAATGAAACTAAAAACCAGGATAACAAACTAAGAATGAACAAAGGTACACCTAGAAGAAATATGAGGTCAAAAAAAGCTCCAAAACCCTAAAATTATATTGTTTGAGGCTCATTGGGACTCATATGCCAGTTTTGGTGATTTAGTCCTAGACTAGGTTTTTTGTGCAAAAATTGAAATCTCTTAGGGATTGATCTGATTATCTTGAAACTTATAAAAAGGTAGTACTAAGACTCATATGCCACAAGTCATGATTTAGTTCCAGTATCAGGGTTTGACTAAAATTTTGGTATTCTCTAGTGATCTCTTGTAGCTTCCTTCTTGTCAAATATCTTATTCAAAAACCCTAATTTGCAACCTATAGGTGACTTTCCGTGATATTGCAAGGAAGAAGACAACTCTGAAAACTTTCTTCAATCTTGAAAATTAGTCTTCAAAGATCCTTCAATCTCCAAAACACCTACATCTGTAATCACACATGTAGAGAGAGAAAAACTTGTTGATTGTTAGGAAATAGGGGTTTTCCTTGGTCAAAACCCATTTAGGTAATTAAACCTTGTGATAAAACAATGAAATGTGAAATGTGAAACATGAATACTGATACCTTGAATGATGTCTTGAAATGTAGGTCTACAATCTAACATGAAGTGGCCATGAAGAATGTAGATCTTGATCTTGAATTGGATATGAAACAATTCTTAACTTGGATCTTGAATGCTACATCACAATACTAGCTCAACAACATGCTTGATGCCTTATTCCTTTGACATGATGATGGATATAATGATGAAGAAATATGCCTTTGAATGCCTTAGAAATTCTCTTGAATATTCTATGAGGCTCTTGTGAAGTCTTAGGATGCTTGATTATTGATTTCTTAGGTTTATATCATGAATACTTAGGTGAAATAATGATTTGAAGCCTTGTTTATATAGGCATTTCATCCAACTTACCATTTATCAGATCCCAAATGCCAAAATTCATGAAATTTGAATTCAAAACCTTGATTTCCTACTCAAAACCTAAGAAGGAGCCAAATGGGACTCATACACCACTTGTGGCATATAGGTACCATTTGTGTGGGACTCATACGACCAAGGTGGCATATGGGTCCCACCAGGCCTTTTGGGCAGAGGAAATGTCAGGGAGTTAAGATATTAAGTGTATTTGTTGATTATGTCGAGATCTCAGTTGAAATAAATATCATATGTAGAAATTGAAATAAATATAAATTATAACCAATTGAAAAAACTAGCAAGCAAACCTACAATCTCATTGTGGATTGAGTGCAAATTTGGAGTGGTATAGATTCGGATTGCTCAAATTTTCCTAATCCATGTTGATGCAAAAGCTTTGGGTTGATGAATGAAAATGATTCACACAAGAATATATTTCAAATTGCTCAAATGGTGAGTAATGCATTCAAGAGAGTAAGTTTGCATTAAGTTTGTGAATATCAATTCATGTAAAATGCTTCGCTTTTATAGATTTTTGAAATATTGATCAATGGCGAGGATTAAAAATGATAATCAATGGATGAAATTGAATTGAGGAGGTGAGTTTGGATCAATGGATGGATCAAGGGTCAATAATCCATGAAGGCATGCATCAAAGATTTAATCAAAGGTCCATAATTCATGATAATTCAACAAATCCCTTAATTTTAGGAAATACATGTTTGAGATATCCATGTGGAGGGAATAATTTGAATTTGAAAATGGAATATTCCATGAGAATATGCTTTATGCAAGTTGAAGGATTGGAGGAATAATTAGCTAATTAAAAAATTTAAGAAAATCATTTAATTGTGCAAGTTGGAAGAATTAGGATCTTTAATTAAATAATTAAGAATTATTTAATCAAAGAGGGAAAATGGCATTTAAATAAATAATTTGACATTATTTAATCAAAAGGTAAGAAAATTAGCATGAAGGTGATGAATTAATCAAATAAAATTAATTATTTAATTAATAGGAGAAAAAGGTGAATTTAACTAAATAATTGGACATTATTTAATTAAGTAGAGGAATTAGGTGAATGATGGTAGAAATGGTGTTAATAAGTGAAATTGAGGTGTGTGATGTACTCAAGACATTTTTAGGTGTCTATAGGTTGTCAATTATTTCATTCTACATGTTCAAAACTAAAGGGTGGAGAGCATGGGGAGGAGTTGTAGGAGGGGGATACATAAAAATATCCAAATTGACCTAAGGGGTGACTAAATAATTGGGCTATTATGTGTAGAGGGTTTTACAACAGTATGTGGGTTGCAAGTTTTATAACACCTAGTATTTTCTAACATGCAATTTTACAAAATAGTATGAATATAATGATTTTTTTTTGTTTTGTAGGCAATAAGAGAATGTAATGAAGTTCACCTTCAAAATTTATAACAACTCTTAGTTTTTGATTAGTTAAGCAGGGAAGGGCCCTGATCCAATGGTTACATCCAACAAACAAAAAGGAACTAAAAAAAGGTGGGAAACAACAACACCAACAAGAACTAAAATAAAACAACCAGATTAGCATGCAGGCCATCATTTAACATAATAACCATAGTCTAGCCAATAATAATAAAAAATAGTAAGTTTCTACTAGCAAACTTAAAACTACGTAAACCATTTATTAAGTCAATAGTGTCCCAGGTGGCATTCCACCATAGCATAGCTATTATAAAATAGCAGTTTGAGATTATAAAACAAAAGGACAAAAAATGGAAAGCAGTCATCAAAGTAGCAACAAGAAGCCATTACTTGGATTTCCTCAATAGGTCTCCATATTCTCCCATGAGAGAGATGTACTCTCTCTAGTCAGGTCCCTCAGACTCATCTAACATCTTTAAGGCATCTAGCTTCCCTTATTTCTTCAACTTCCTGGTAATTTTGGCTTCTTCAGAATTAGCTCCCAGCATTGCCCTCCTCATCAGTCTATTAGTTACCTTCATTAGCATAACTAAGGCATTTTCCATATCATAAAACTAAACCTACAGAAAAGTTAGTCTACTCTTCAAGAATTCAGTGCTAAAGTCCTTAGGATTAATCTCCATACCCATATTCCCAGCATCTTGCACATTCTCAACATCATTCTTTTGCTCCTCAATTTTATTAATTTGTTCCTCCTCTTCCTCTTTCTTATCCTCATCCAATCCTTCTTCCCCAATATCATAAGCTGAGTCTTCAAAATCCATATCCTCAAAATCGTCTTCCTCCTGGGCTTCAAACTCTTCATAATACAGGTCTTCCTCATCACACATAGTCATTTTCTATTTGCCTTTTTTGTCCTTTGAGGAAGCTTTTACTAGGCGGGAAGATCTTCTACCACCACTTCCTCTACTCCCTTGCCCCTACAAATTCTCCTTCCCCTCCTCATTATTGTCATGTCCCCAATTTGGAGCAATAAGGGGAATGTATTAAATTAATTACTTATAAGGTTATTAAAAAAATAAAATATTAAAAAGTAACCTTATATTTAATTAATTTAATATTAAAAGTGACTAAAAATAAAATAATATCAAAAATTCACTTGAAAGAATAAAATAATAATTTATTCTAGAAGCTTCTTGAAATCTCTTGTCAATTCTTTATAAGGGGCTTTTGGAGGGCATTTGAGACATCATGAAGTCAATTAAATTTTTTTGAATACTGAAGAGCTTGAATGCTTGTCACAGCTGGAGAAGTAAAATTCTTTAAGTTTGCTAGTTTCAGTTGTGTGACACCAACCCTAGCTAGTTGAGAGAGGAGAATATTTTAGTTCTCATTGTGCAAAATTATGGCCTAAGGTCAATTTTTGATTGGTGCGAGTTGGTGAATAATTTCTATGGTAACCTCAAGCTGTTAGCAGCCATTGGGGAAGGTTGATTTCATCATAATCAGCCCTTGTACACATAAATTTTCATTGAGGATTGTATTGGCATATCTTAGGCGGCCTGGAAATTGTTTATGATGCTGGAGAAAGGACGATTTTTAAGACTACATTTCATATTCTTCACTTTCAGATCTGAACAAGGGCGACCATGAAAGAAGGATGATTTGGTGTATAGAAGCCTAGATAAATTCTGAGAAAAATCAAGGGACTTCGTTGGGGGCATAGAAGACCAGGCACTACATTGGAAAGGTCATTGGCTTCATCAGCAAGTGAGATCGATTCTATATGTGAAATCTGCCATCGTTAACAAGTTCCATCGAATCATATAAAGTTAGCCATTATAGTGTTTTGCATTTCATTGATAGGGTCTACATTGTTTAAGCAAGAGGTCATCATAATTCTATGTAATCATCCATATCAGCTTGTAATAATTTTATGTCAAAAGTTAGAAGGGCTGCCATTGCAAGTTTATTAGCTGCATATGATATTTTGAAAGCCAAGAATCTTGGTAAATTCATATAGATATTTTCATTTAGAGTTGAAAGCTATTGCATTCCATTTTTTGATTGTAAACATTCTCATGTTATTGAAATATCATTGGAGACATAAGGAGTTTGATCACAAATTGTATAACAAAATGTCAATGGTTGTAGTAGTTCTTTGCATCTAGTAATTGCATGACAACTATTTGACAATATGTCCCTCATATATAATTGCATTGTATTGAACTAAGTTTGTATGCCAAGTGTTTAGTAAAATGCCTTATTGCTGTAGGTACATTTATGCATAGTTAGTTTCATGTCTTTTCTCTTGAAAGTACAAAAAGAGCAACATTTGCATTGTAGAAGTTTGAGAAGACATCTTAGAAGTTATTTTATATCATTTATTCATCATGGAAATCACATCTATCCCAACCAAAGCAATCTGAAACATAAAACCAACAAGTACAAGATTGCACACAAAGTGTTTGTCAAAATCCCTAAGGTAGAAATTCAAGCTTTTTGGGTCAGATTTGGCAAGGTACTTTACAATTATGCACACCTTCCTCAGAAATATTAATGGAATTTCTAGGGTTTATATCTCTATTGAATTTCTTTGCCTTGGGAAGTTCCAACAACAAAGGTGAGTGTTTTCTTTTCTCTAGCGTAGCTTGATGAGATCCATCTCATAAAATCCTTTTTCCTCACTTTTTTGCAACATAGGAGTTGAGGGGTTGGAAACATTGGCCACAAGGTACTGGCTCATTGCAAGAATAAGCACCCTCCTAGCAGCTACTACAGGAGGAAGGCGAGGATTAGGTTCCATTGCAGGAATTTTAACAACATGATTTTCATCAATAGGCAGTTCCTCATTATCCCCATCAATACGGTTGGGATTATCATTTCTACCAGCCAAAGGGTTAGTGTGAGGATTTAGATCCAAGGCATACTTATATAGGGTTAACATCAGACCTTGGTGCAGGGGAGGACTGACACCCTTCTCAATATTGAGTTGCAGGGAAAACAAGTAAAAGAGTAAATTAACTCTCTCTCTATGCCTAATGTGATTGAGCAGGGGAAAATGGTATGCATGTACCGACATATACCTTCCATCTAAAGTAAAATACCGTTTAACAAATAGGCTAACTAAAGCAAAGGGAGGAGGGAGTTCCAACCTAGCATACCCTTTCTGGAATCTTTTAAGGTTCTCCCCTTCATGCAAGAATTTGTCTACAAACTTCTGATAGTCAACCCCACTTTTCTTTGCAACTTTAATCCCTTGATTTTGTAGACCAATTGCTTTAGCTATGGACTTCGTCATGACCTAGAACTTCACCGCACCAATGGTTACACTTCCTTTCCTCTAGGAATTTTTTGAACTTGATCATTAAATTCTCGTTGTATCTCTTCAGAGATTGAAAGAACGAAACCATTCCAACATTTTTGAAAAGCCTCCATAAATCCACATTTTGCTTAAGGGCCTAGAAGTTAGGAGGCTCAGTACGCTTCCGTGGGCCTCCCATTTTGCTTCTCTACAAATTCTTAGGCTGTAGTGAGATTTTCTTCATAATCTCCCACTCCTGCTTTCTTTCCTTAATGCAACAAACACTCTTTCACCAAATAACAACTAGGCCTGATAAAAAAATGTTGAATTGAGAAGTTTCTTTTTATGAAGGCTAGCGACACAATTCCCAGTACAAAAACCCCATCATTTTTCTTACAAGTATTAAAAATCTTATTAATTATCATACCTTTCTCAACATTACAAATTCAAAAATAGCCAACACAAGGTAAATCAACACGACTTGAAATGACAACCCTTAACAACTTGGATAGCTCCATGTGATTATCAATCACCTCTCAGGATGAAGAATGTGTCACCAAAAAATGTATAGTTGACATTTTTACGCTCACTTGAGTCTTTCTTATGGACATTGGCTTGATTTTTCCTAGATTTAATGTTGTAATGTGGCCAACATATTCACATTAGGTCTTGGACCCTTGAGAATCATTAAGACTTCTAGGATGTCTTGCAAAGGTTTTGTGAATGTTGTAACTCACTTTCACACTTTTCTAGGACTCTTTCATTATAATTCATTTAAATATCCCCTTTTTATCACTTACCAAGTCTTATTTCAAAGTGTTGCAAAGAGTTGTAACAAACTATCACCCATTTCTAGACTTGTCCTCACTAATTCAACCCTTTCTTATGTTTAAATGACCCACTAATGCACTTTCCGACCTAAATTAAGTGTATTTTCGAGGATATTCCCATTAGACCTTATTTAGTGTACTTTAATTTCGGACACCCAATAAAATTGCCCTAGTGGGACCAAGTTGCCACCTAGGGTGACCTAGTCCCACTGGGCACAAAAATAAAAATAATTTCAATTTTCTGGCAAGATTTTATTCTCTTACCCTTGAGGTCGGCCTGTGATGTGTTATTTTTGAGAAATAATAGTGTAGACACCTAAATTTGGAGACTTAATTTATTCAAATTTATCCCTTTTCATCTAAACATCCCCTTATCCGCATTAATTAAGTAATATCACTATTATTTAATTAATACCTCTAAAGTTCTTCTAATCCTTAAGGTATCTAGTTAAATAATTAAATACCTTCCCCCTTGCATCAAATGAATTAAATAAATATGACATTTATTTAATTCCTCACATGTCACATCCCTTTCTTAATCCTAATTATTCTCCTAATCTCATCATTAGGATGTGCACATGCCTAATCCTTGATTAGGATGTGTCACATCCTCCAAATTTTGCAAGTTGGCCTCTAAATCTCTTAGCCACCTAACCCTCCTCTAATCCTTCATTAACTAGCCTAATCAACCTCTCAAGGAATTTTTTATTCCTTTTATCCTTCCAAAGAATATTAAATTCCTTTTTCTCTTCCCCATGTGATCTTTGACTTGTCACATCAAGTCACATGTGAACTCTTCCTAATCTCCCACTTGCCTCTAATATGTCATTAATTTGTTTTACACAACCTTAATCACTTAATTACGTCAACCTAATCTCCATTTCATGTGTCCTAAGTCAACTTTATTAAAGGTTTTCTCCTTTTGGAGAAGGCACTCCATTCCCCATGTGAATTTTTAATTCACATTTAATCTCCCAATGCATTTCAAGGAATTTTAAATTCCTTCTCTCATCCCCATGAGGATATTTGAGGAATTTTTAATTCCTCACATGTCCTCTCACCCACATGGGGACAAGGACCTCCTTTATGAGGAGATCTTTTCCCAATCCTAAAGTACTATGTACTACCTCCATGTCATGTACTCTCCTTCCAATTCATGTTTACATCATCATTTTCAAGCCACTTCACATGCCACATGTCAAGATGTGAGGGCTTGTGAGTTCTCAACTCACCTTAGCCCTAAATCTTGATCTTGGTGGCTCAATCTCAACCGTCCATTTTCCATTCTCATCTCATCTCATAGCTTACATCTCTTGCCACCAAGGGAGCATACAACATCAAAGATCGAAGGGCCAACCAAAGGATCGATGCAAGACAAGGTGAATCCACTCTATTTGTTGTTTTTATTTTGTTTTGAATCCAACTAGACTAATCTTGAGGTGTAGGGTGTTTATAGTTGTTATTTGCACTCTTTTGTTTACTGCTCGTAATCTAACACAGGCGGACCTGCCCCTGCACATGCGGACCTGCCCCTATATAGGTGGACCTTCCCTATAGGCAGACCTTCCCCCTGCATAGGTGGACCTGCCATCCTGCACAGGCGGACCTGCCCCCTTCCATAGGAGGACCTAACCTCATCTCGGGGCAGACCCACCCTTCAGACAACATTTTCTACCCTTCGATCAGTTATTTCGAGCACCCATTTGTTCGTCATCAACATTTTTCTAAAAGTCATCATTTCGTCACCAAAATCACAAAAGGGCTACTAAGAACATCATTAGAGTCCATATCCATCATCAGATCATCCATCCCAATCACTTGGACTTCGTTTCAAGAATTTTAATTTTTATGCCGAAACTTCTGGGGGCCATAACATTTGACTCGGGCGTCTGTTTGAGCTGAAATTTTATGGGTGGTTGCATTATGAGGTGGCGTTGTGATTCCCAACCAACCTTGAGTCAATTGGATCCCGTTTTGCCACATTTTCAGGGCCTCAAACTTTCATCTTGACCCTCAAAATCACAAATTAGTGTTTTTTTTTTTTTTTTCAGTTTTTGAAAAATAATTTTCGTTAATAACTCATAATGCATGTCTCAAATTTGGTATGTTAGTTGGAAATTCATCCTATCTTAGTTTTTGGTATTTTTGGGGAAAAAACTAGGCTCTCAAAAGTGTGTCCATGAAGTTTCCTAAAATGGCAAAATTTGACAATTTTTGAAAATTGTCGAATCTAGAAAAATTTGATTGTCAACACCTTACGTCCTCTAAACCTCCAAAATTGGTGTAGAATCAATCCCATCACATCCTCCAATCATTCTAGGCTTCAACCCAATCCTAATCTGAGCTTTAATCTAATCCCAATTTGAGTTCAACCAAAACACTAATCTAAGCTTTAGTCCATCTACAGTCAAGATATTTGGATATCGAAACAAATCCTAAGATCCCTCTCTCCATCTTCTTCAATTTCATCCTATTCAACCATTCATCCATTCCACAAGTCAACCTCCTAATCCGAGCAGTTGTTCATCCATTCCGGTCAATCGTTTACTCATTTTGAGTATTTGTTCATCCATTTCTATCATCCATTTCTCTAATCAAATCATCGTATTCCCCATCCAAAACCTTTGAACTTCGTTTCAGGTTATTATCCAAGTTGACCTAAGTGCCTGATTTGATCATCATCATCACCATCCGCTTAGGATTTCCATCCATCCTAGGTTAATCATCATTGTCGACCCAATCAATCGATTTTCAATCTCAAAATGGATTCAATGCCATAATCATCCATTTATCCTTTAATCCAATCAATTAGTATCCTATGCCACCTAAGGTAATCTCTGAACGGGGTTTATAATCCCTTTCATCATCCTATCCAATCCATTAGTCGATCTTATCAATCATCGATCGATCTTATCCAATCCAATCCAATCGCATCCCTATCCAATCACCTTCGACCAAATCAATCTGCTTCCATCTCAAAGCAAATTCGATGTTGTAATCATCCTTTGATAATCAAATCTGATCATCAAAATCAATTCCATTGCATCATCTGATCATCCTAATCTGAGCTTTAATCCAATCCTGATCTGAGCTTGATCTAAATCCCAATTTGAGCTTTAGTCCATTCCCATCCCAAATCTTTGATCCATCCTCTTTATCCTTTCATCATCTTGAATCCTTATCGTCCTTCAATATTAGTCAAGGGAAACCCTAATTACGTCGACAACGATAACGAATGTCTTGTCGATCAAGAGGAATATGACATAGATTCCCTTGACACTATCATTGCTAGTAAGCTTTCTCCACCCACTTTCCAAAATCCAATCACCCCTTCGAGTTATCCTGTTATGTCTTCATCCATGCCTAATCACACTCCTTACACTACCTTTGACAAGGGATATTCACTATCTTCCTCAACCGCATATGCAACATATCCTTCATTCACACCTTCCTATCCTAATCCAACATTCACACCAACCTATCCTAATCTAACATCCACATCTTCTTATCCTAATCCAACATCCACATTTTCCTATCTCAGTCCACCACCTCAATCTTCCCATCCTAATCCACCATTCCAATACCCTTACTACAATCCACCACCTACATCCTCATGTCCTAATTCACCATTCCCATGTCCTTACCTTAACCTTCCATCCAATCCTAATCCTCCATCTAATTCCAGTCCTACATCCAATCCCATTCCCCCATCTAATCCTAGTCCACCAATCCCTAGTCCTAATCCCCCACCAATCCATAATCCTTCATCCACTCCTACCACGCCATCTCAGCCTTGAGTATTCAAGTTTCTCACTCTAGAAGTTCTCCAAGGACTTATAACAAAGAAGACATCTCCCACTCCACACCTTGAAGTTGTAGAATCATGCCATCCCAAGTCATCATCCATGGTCATTAGTGACGAGACCCTTCTCCACCCAACACCTATCATTGATGATACCACCCCTAGCACCACTCAAACCATCGAAACCATCACATCCTCTGAATCCACTAAGCCCCCATCTCCTACTATCACATCTACTGAATCCATTGAACACCCTCTTCCTACTCCGAGAGCTATTGAACCCATCGACGACACCCAAATCCAATCCACTTCTCCCACTCCTAGTGTCACTAAAATCCATTCCCATGAATGTTTTGAATCCTCCATATCTCCATCTTCCCCACTTAAAGAGTCCCACCTAGACTCCATTATCATACCTCCCGCACACAATGAGTTATGCCAAGAGCATGATCCAAAGCATGCCAACATATCCCCTTCTCTAGATCAAGATCCTACCATCCCATCTAGTCCACCTCAAGATCACAGTCCCCCATCCATTCAATTCCATGATCCCCTTGTCATTAAAGATTCCTCCGCTCCATCTCCATCTCCATTGCATGAGCCCTCTACCACAAATCCAGATCCTAAAATATCCCCTAATCCCTCTCTTGATACCACCCATCCAAATGCTGCTATCCCATCACCTCCCTCTCATGATCCCCCATCATCGCTTAAAACTACTATCCCCACACCACTTGCATATCCCCTTGGTACTCTCACATTCTTCCATGGTGGCCTCCTTGCAGAAGAAAAACACAGTGTATATACCACCCATAATCCTCCACCTAATGATGGACTCACATCATGTTTTCAGAATAACACAAATCCTATCATGGATCACATGCTCAAGAAAATGAACTATCAAGGAAAATGTCTAGGCCTTCATGAGCAAGGTATTTTAAGCCCATCCAGGTAAAAGAACAAATATACATGCAAGGTCTTGGACCTATTTCCCAAGACTCACAATCTAAAGATGTTGGTACAACCTCTAGACGTCCTCAATGAGCTTTTTCCAAAAGAATTACAGGCTCTTCCCATCACTCCACTAGATCATATGCTGCCATCCCTCCTCCTCCATCGTATCACCTCAAAACAACCATCCATATTCCTCCCTCATCTGCTCCATCCATTTTGGGTCCTTATGTCCCTCCACCCGCTAAGTCCATTTTGGGCCCTTATATCTCAAAATAACACCCTCCATCTCGTCATATTCATCCTTTCATCCATCCATCCATCACCTATCCATGTCACCCATCATAAAAATCCCACTCACATATCCCATAATTAGGATCAACAAAGGAACATACCTAAACATCCTCCATCTACATGTAATCCCCATACTCCACCTCCATCGCTCCATGTCATCCTTCTCCTCGTACCCATCCCATTGCTACTAAAAGCACTTTGGATGCCAAATTAAAAATGCATCAATCTAAACATCCACATGAATCTAAAGCTTCCCATGTCCCCTATAAAAGACATGGTAAAGAAAAAGTAAATAAAATCCAAAATCAAAATCAAACCCATCGGCCACAAAGGCACACTAAAGCAACAATCAAAACCATGTGGATCCCAAAGAAAAAAGATGCAATGCATTCAAATGAAAAATCTGTAACAACATCCAACATTGCTCATCCAAAAGCTAATCATTTTCATCCACCCTCTCCTAAATCTGTTTTGGGTCCCTATGTCCCAAAATTCACTATTCCATCTCCTCCATTATTCCCACATTCTCCATCCATTAATCCTCTTATCTTTTCACATCCACCACCACATGTGCCAATGTTGGTCCTAAACACGTTTCCCCATCACATATCCACCCCATCATTCCATCCATACACTTTCCAACATCCCACCCATTATCCCACATATCTCCCCTCTCAAATCCCTCTAATTCATCCTCCTGCATAATCCATTTCCCCTAATAAGGTTGTACCAACATCCAACAGTCGGTTCGAACATGAGCTCTTAATACCTCATATAGAACTTGATGCTTGAGTCCTTCATCCATCTCCTTATTGCATGTCTTCTAAATCCCCTTATTTTCCTCCATATCCTTATCCATCTCCTTTCGCATTCTATCCAAAAAGTAAAAAAATCCAAAAAAGTAAAAAATATCCAAAAAAGTAAAAAAATATCCAAAAAAGTAAAAAAAATTGAAAAATCTAAAAAAAAAAAAGTACAGAGAAATAATTTGTCCAATGGTGAAAACTTTGCAAACAAGTTCCTTGGATAAGTACCATGATGAAAACCTGGCAAACAGGTGTCATGCGTAAATCCCCATCTGCACTTGGGGGCAGCTTCCTGATATGCATTCCCTCCATCTACTATGCTACCTACTATGCACCCGTCTTCTTGCTATACGCCATTTTCATTCATCCCCTCCATCCTACCTATCTTACACATCCTGCTTGGAATATCTCATTTATTCCGATCATTCCATCCTCCTTGTGATCTTGATAACAATAGGGGAAAACATATAAACATGCTTTGGACACCTCTTAGCATACATTCCCCTCATCCGCACACTATCCTAATCCTCATTCACAATTTCCTACCTTCCTTATCCACCCATCATGCTACTTTCAATCTCCCTTCCTTATCCATGCATCCTATCTTCATCCATCTCACTCCTTTATTTTCCTATCCTTCTCTATTACATCCTTCATGCCTCCTTGCACATGACATATCTAGAGTGGGGGAATCTACCTTCCTTATCCACCCATCATGCTACCTTCAATCTCCCTTACTTATCCATGCATCCTATCTTCATCCATCTCACTCCTTTATTTTCCTATCCTTCTCTATTACATCCTTCATGCCTCCTTGCACATGACATATCTAGAGTGGGGGAATCCATCTCCCCATCCTTATCTTCCTATCCTTCCATCATAGCATCCCTTTTCATCTATCCATCTGGTAACCTTTTCCTCATCCAAATCCTTGTCCCTCTATCCAATCCATCCAAACAATCATTTTCCTCCCCCTATCCTCTATCCTCATCCCATCTCATAATCCCTTGTCATTGGTATCTAGCTCTAGGATACTCCCCACACAATCCAATGCCATCTACCTCATCATCATTACTTTCACTTCTTTTATATCATCTTTTTCAATCTCCTCTGCTTTTTCATCCCTCATCTCTCCATCATATCATCCTCCCAATTCCTCTTTTGATGATTTGGATAACTATCCCATCCCTGAGCTTTGTGTAGTCACCATCATCCTATCCAATCCAACATGTCTATCTTGTCTCATTGTATTGGTCCCATCATTTTATCCCCTTATCTAGGGTTATATCATATGTTGTCCCTGCACTTTCACATAGGCACAGTCGATCCTTTGATCTACTCCCAGGGCTCTTTCGATATGATCCTTTCTCATCTATCATCATTCTTTCTTATTTTTCCATCTTGTCATCCATTGAAGTCTCCATCATGGTCTATCATCAGCCTTTTATCGAACTACAAGGGCTCTACGCTTTCACGTAGGCAAGGCTAATCTTTGATTGTCCCCCAAGCCCCTAGATCACTGGGATGTGTTAGTCTCCTATCTCGTGTCATGTCTCTTGTGTCGTGTCATCAAGCTATGCCCTTATCTAGCTGGTTCTTAACAAACAAGATCCACTTGTGTGATAAGATCTAATCAGTTCCGAATATCCTGCGTCATATCGGTCTTTCAATTTAGTATCCATCATCGGTCTCAATAGGATGCATCCTTCCTAACATACCTCATCAATCCCATCCATCCCCTTGATCCTACAACAAAGGAAGTTTGAAATTGATTGCAATTTTTTGATGCTTTTGGATTTTGTTTTATCATTTGAGCTACCTATCATCACTTGTCATGGTCGCCTTGATCCATCATATCATGGTGTGCTTTGACTAGTCAAAATAGGGGTGTATCTTGATCTTTTCTTTGTTGTTGTCTTCTCGGTTGTCCCATGCAGTACCCACCAAGATCCCTGAGGTCTTGTGTTACGCTGGGGAATCCTTGTGTGCTTGTGGTTATCCCAATACCTGGCCCGAACAAGGTCATCGTGACTTTGGGGTGTTGGGATAGCCTTCTTGTTTGATGTGTTTGTTTCATGCATTAGACACTAATCTGCCTTGGTCCTTTATACCTTGGTGTATCATGTCTTTGGCTATAGAAAAAATCAGTGCTTCGAAGGATGGCAAATTGCATTTGGATTACATTTTATCTCCGTCCTCTCATATATCAAAATCCCCCCATCCATTCATCCTTCATCACTCTCCCCTCCTAATCTCCTGTTGCATTTTCATCCTTTCTTACCCATCCCTTTGCATCATCTTCCTCATATACCCCTTGCATCATATCCTCCATTTCAAGAGCACACCTGTGTTCTCTTGAACCCACATGTCCTCTCGAGGGGGAATCCTTCATTCCTAATTTTCATCATTTTGTTTCCCTTCCTAGTCACTCCTTTGAATGACTAGGGCATCTTTCCCAATCTAACCATCTTCTTCTAGGTTCTATGTTTTAATATTCTTTGAAATGATGCTACTTAGTAACACCATCTCAAAGAGGGGAAAAATGTAGACACCTAAATTTGGACACTTAATTTATTCAAATTTATCCCTTTTCATCTAAACATCCCCTTATCCACATTAATTAAGTAATATCACTATCATTTAATTAATACCTCTAAAGTTCTTCTAATCCCTAAGGTATCTAGTTAAATAATTAAATACCTTCCCCTTGCATTAAATGAATTAAATAAATATGACATTTATTTAATTCCTCACATCCCTTTCTTAATCCCCAATTATTCTCCTAATCTCATCATTAGGATGTGCACATGCCTAATCCTTGATTAGATGTGTCACATCTCCAACTTTGCAAGTTGTCTCTAAACTCTCTTAGCCACCTAACCCTCCTCTAATCCTTTTCATTAACTAGCCTAATCAACCTCCCAAGGAATTTTTAATTCCTTTTATCCTTCCAAGGAATATTAAATTCCTTTTTCTCTTCCCCATGTGATCTTTGACTTGTCACATCAAGTCACATGTGAACTCTTCCTAATCTCCCACTTGCCTCTAATATGTCATTAATTTGTTTTGCACAACCTTAATCACTTAATTAGGTCAACCTAATCTCCATGTCATGTGTCCTAAGTCAACTTTATTAAAGGTTTTCTCCTTTTGGAGAAGGCACTCCATTCCCCATGTGAATTTTTAATTCATATTTAATCTCCTAATGCATTTCAAGGAATTTTAAATTCCTTCTCTCATCCCCATAAGGATATTTGAGGAATTTTTAATTCCTCACATGTCCTCTCACCCACATGGGGACAAGGACCTCCTTTATGAGGAGATCTTTTCCCAATCCTAAGGTACTATGTACTACCTCCATGTCATGTACTCTCCTTCCAACTCATGTACACATCATCATTTTCAAGCCACTTCACATGCCACATGTCAAGATGTGAGGGCTTGTGAGTTCTCAACTCACCTTAGCCCTACATTTTGATCTTGGTGGCTCAATCTCAACTGTCTATTTCCCTAGAGAGTCCAAAATTCTCTATAAATACCCCCTCTTTTCTCTCATTTTAGGAGATCATTTTATGCTAGCCAAACTCTTGCAAAATTTTCTCTTGAGCCATACTTCACCAAATTCCCATACTTGCATCCATTTTCACTCATTTTTCCATCGTCATCTCATCTCATAGCTTACATCTCTTACCAGCAAGGGAGCATACAACATCAAAGATCGAACGGCCAACCAAAGGATAGATTCAAGACAAGGTGAATCCACTCTATTTGTTGTTTTTATTTTGTTTTGAATCCAACTAGGCTAATCTTGAGGTGTAGGGTGTTTATAGTTGTTATTTGCACTCTTTTGTTTGCTGCTTATAGTCTAACAAGTATTTTCCTCCTATCAAAAATATAAAATCAAGTATAAATAAGGGTTATTCCTCTCATTTTAACCCCCATTCAATCAAGCATTCATTCACTTAATCAATCAAGCAATTATCAAGCATTTAAGCACTCTAAGCATCGTCAAGTCATCCATTGGAGCAAGTCATCCATTGGAGCACTTCATTGCATATCTTCAGATTTTTACATCAAGGGTTTGGTGAGTTTGTGACATTACATGTTGTTTATTCATCATTCTCTTCTCATTTCATTTCATTATCTAGGGTTTGATTACAAAAGTGGGGTTTGACCAAGGAAAACCCCTATACTCTAACCCTTAACCCTTTTTCCCCTCTTTGTACATGTGTGTTTGTAGATCTTGTATGCATATTTTTCAAAGAGGAAAGTGTCAAAAAGGTGTTTTAAATCCATCAAAGTCATCAAAGTCAACAAATCCCTAATTGAAGCTTGAAGACCAATTTCAACCCATTTTTTGTAGAATCAAGACCAAACACTTGTCAAGAAAGAAAGAGCAAACCAAAAGCTACAAAATCCTATCCTGAATTTCCAAAAATTACCAAGTGGACTAAGTCACCATCTATGGTGAATTAGTCCTATTTCTAGGCCTGAAAAGTGATTTTTGTATTTCTGAGTACCCATTTGGTAGATCCCTGTTCTAGTAGATTTTCCCCAAAACTGGACTAAGGTCGCTCAACTTGGTGTAAGTGTACCAGTCAACATTTCCATTCAACTCTATAGGATTCTAGAGCCCATCTGCATCAAAATTCATATTCTAGGTACACTTGTCTAGTTTTGTATAATTTTGTTATCATTTACTTGCATTCTTAGGTGTTTTTGCATACATCACTGTGTTTTCAAACAGTGTGCATTTCTTAGGTTTAGCATTAATAAATCATCTTTCTTTCAGTTTATTGAATTTAGACATCATATTTAGATACATTACATCCCTCATAACATTAATATTGAGTGTAGACATTAGCATTTTGGGCCCACTTCTCTCCTTCTAGGTGAAAAACCCTATAAGAGTTAGAGAACCATTGGACACCCAAAATCAATGTCCACAAAGAATAATTAATATTACTTCCTATCGAGATCTTCAAATACAACCCCATACTCCCAATATCATAATTAAATGACAATACTTTAAACACCACTTGACTCCCATACTTCTCGCATAACTTCTACATTTCACCTTTACATATTATAATCATTTTCAAAATTTTCATTTAGTATCAAGTCTCTTAAAGACTTCGACATATTACCATTAGTCCATCGGGTCCACCCCGTACAAATCAGAGCCACATTGGTGGTGCAGTAAACAACTTTATTGCCCTCTCTATAGGCTTGTTGCACCTTGCAATTGGTAAAGTATTTCTTCAGGACTAGGCATTTATCAATTATATTTTTTAACTCCCATGGTGGCACAACCACTTCATTCAGAATATCCACTATTAGCTTGGAGTCCCCTTCTATTATGACATTTTAAAATCCCAGCTCCTTAAGAGTTTTGAACCCCCTAACGTAGCCATTGCTTCAACTTTATTATTAGAACATACACCCATATTCACACCAAAGCTCACCATACATTCCCCTTTGTGGTTTCTTAACAAACCCCTTGCCCCAGCTAATCCTAGGTTTCCTTTTGAGCACCCATCAAAGTTACACTTTATCCAATTCTTCTGTAGAGGATTCCAAATAGTAGCCCTTCTGGTTAACATCATTGACCAATTGAGATTAGTAAGATCCTTTCTTATTCCCCAATTCTATTTAATCCTCATTTATTTGTAGTTAGGGAAAACTTTGGAGAAGTTGTATCTTCCAACCTCAATGTTTTCCTTAATCTATGTTTTTATGATCAAAATTACCTCCTGATTGCTTCTCTCCACTTCCCTAAATATCCTGTTATTCCTTTCCTTCCATAATCCCCAGGTGAGAAAGGGAGGAACTTAGTTCCATAGGTCAAAAATAACATTGTGGGTGAAAGGACAATTCAACCAACTTTCTATAAATAACTTCATTGAGTGAGGAAACACCCAATTAGAGGACAACAATGACAAGAAGCAGGACCACACCTCCCTCACAAATTGTTAGTGAAAGAAAATGTGCATAATTGACTCCTCTTCCTGCTTCGAAAGGGAGAATCTATTAACTAGTTGGAATCCCCTCCTAACCAAGTTGTCAATTGTAAGAATTTTTCCACGAGTTTCTATTCACCAAAAACAATTAATTTTGGGAACCAAGTTCTTTAACCACACCTTATCGCATAAATGGTCTATAATGGCATCCAAAGGCTTCACTAGTTCTTCATAAGCCTTTTTGATCAAGAAACAACTAGAAGAAATTCCTTTCCAAAGCCACTCATCTTCCCTTTCTCTATCAAACCACTTAGCCTCCCTAATTAGATTATGCAGCCTTAGGAGGATCAAGCCCCAGTTTAATTGTCTCCAACCTCCCAGATTATCCCTCCTTAATAAGAATTTGAACTCCTTCCATTTAGGTTATTCCATCTCCCAGTTAATATAGTCATAAACCTTTTTACAACATATCCTATTTAGGTTTTGTTTGAGAAGATTTAGTTCATCTATTGAGGACAAAGTAGAAGTCTCTATCCAACGCTCCTTCCAAAAGTTAGTATTATTTCCATTCCCAATTCTCTTTCTTACCCCTAGCGTCAACACATTTCTAAATTTAACAAGATGATTCCATAAAGAAAAACCACTAGGCAGGTTAGACAAAGAGAGAAAATAGCCATGATTCTTGTTCCTCAAGTACTTTAATTGGAAGATTTTTACCCATTCTTTAGAGCCTTCAAGAAAATTCCAACCAAATTTAGTAGTTAGGGATTTGTTAAGCATGGATATTCTTCTTATTCCCAAACCCCCTCTCCTTTTTGGAGTGTACACTTTTTTCCCAACTGACCAGGGATAGTCTATTTTTTTCTTTTGTTCTTGATCATAAAAACCTTCTTTGAATCTATTCTATCTTTTCCCCTATAGAGGCATGAGTTTTGAAGAGAAATAAATCTAGTATATTAGAATATTCTGAAGGGAGGTTGTGAGTAGTTGAACCTTTCCAGCCAAGCTAAGAAGCTTCCCCTTACATCCTGTTGGACTTAGGGAACACTAAGAAGGGGGGTGAATCAATGTTCAACAAGTTTGACTTTCAATTCATATCTTAAATCATTTTCAGCACATAAACATAAATAAAGATGCAAGAACATAAAAAAGATGGTCAAGATAGCATAACACCAATATTTTTACGTGGAAACACTGTTAGGGGAAAAACCACGGTGGAGATTAATCCACAATTTATACTTTGTTAAAAGTATGAACAAAAGGGAATGTACTTGCATTCAGGTACGCTTCCTAGAGCTCACTGCTCGAATAAGGAAGGCTCATTTCCTTACAAAATGTTTGTGATTACAAAAAAAATGAATTGAGAAGATAGCATCTACAAATGTCTGGATTTAGTTCCGGTGAAGCACATAAAATAGATTTTGAATCTTGTGTCAGATCCTGTAACTTGCTCTACTTTGATTCACAATTATCTTTTTCTACTCAAGCAAAACTTATTCAATTGATCTTCTGATGTTCCCTCATACATTTTTTTTTCTCTTTTCGCACATTCACACCTTCTCACCACTTCATCCTCACACCAAAAATGAATTATTGATCTCATATATATATCCTCTAGAAAATATTTAATCACTTAACTTGGCTTCATCAAAACATGAAATATTCTCCAACAATCAGCTTAGATCACAAGTTATATTTAATGTGCACCCATAAAGGTTGGCTAAGACATAGCTGGGACCCAAAAAAATATTCTCAAACTTAGAAACAAGTAAACAACTACTCCTTATACATCCACGACACACTACATTCATTGAGTCGGCCATAATGAGAAAATAAATAGAAAATCATTCTACCGAATCTCCTAACTCGTACACCAATTGCTGCAACACCACAAAACTTATAAATAAGATAAAATGCATGCTTAAAAACCTTTCCAGGAGATTCACAACACAAAATGATGAT
>VDFB02262734.1:69203-138066 GCA_007258455.2 Sequoia sempervirens
TGTGTTTGTATATGGTTAGTGTGGTTATACCTGGGGTTAGAGGAATCCATGGGTAAGGGTGTAACCTAGATAATCAGTTTGTTATAGACTTGGGTATTTCTAGGGTTAGAGTAATCCATGGTTAAGGGAATTACCTTGTTGAACATTCACTATGTCATCATCTTAGATTGAATGTGTGTTATGTTTATGGTCAATACCAAATCGAGCTTAAGTGACTCTCACTTGAAGTACTGGGTGTTGAATTATTTGGCCAAAGTAGTGTAAGTAGCCATTGTTTACACTGTCAATTCACTGCGATCCATGATTGCATTCTAAGCAAGGAAACCAGTGTATGGTACCTCTAGATATGTAGGGCACAACACTATGCTCAAGATGGTTAGGATTATGGGGTTACCAAACCAATCTCTTTGTCAAAGGGTAGAGCCATCTTAGTAGTTAGGTAGATGTGCGGGGGACAACAGTAAGTACATGGTTGGCAGAAAAGTGCTTGAGTGATGCTCTCCCTCATACAATTGGTGACCAAGATTTGAGGATGTAGCACCAATTGGGGACACCTAGTATGTATGCACCAATGATGGGGACATCTAGATCATTGTATTCTATTTTTAAATCTATATCATTGAGTTCATGGAAGCTATATATGTAAACATGTATCTCTATTCTTATTGAGAATTAAAAATATCATCATGATGAAACTAGGTAATGTGAAATTGTTTCTTGAATTATTGAATTTTTTTTGTTGTTGAAAAAAGTGGCAAGCCATTGAATAATTTATTAATTAAAAGAGGGAAATACATAGCGATGCTCCTCAAGAGTAGGTGTAAGTTTTGCATTCCGAGTCACATATTACAAAAATGACAAAACTAGAAGATGAATCCAAAGATCAAGCTCATTAAGTAGAGTGATACAACAATCCACATGTATATTACTAATAGGGCCTGAAGAAAGGTGCCAAAATAACCAAATGCCAAGGTGATTCACTGTAAAACCCAGAGAGAAGCTCCAAAGAACCCTGAGAATACACAAAATATTTATGGAGGCCAAAAGAGGTCATTAAAAGCATATAATTTCACCTGAAAATAAACGAACAAGATACATAGATTTTATAAAAACTAAAGGAACCAACAAGAAGAAAAATAGAACTATCATGAGTAGCTTTTAGAGGATGATGCAATGTTAGCAGGAGGCAAGAAGAAAGGCACATCGTTCGGTTCAACTAGAGAATGATGAACGAGGAATTTAACAACATAAAAAATGTTTTACAAATTATCGCAAATCAAGTTCCCCAAGTAACTTCTTAAATAACCAAGTCTACAATTGAATTCACTTGGGAATTCATCAATAAGCTTGTGAGCCATCAAACAAAGTAATCTTGTGAGATCCTTATTAGCTAGCAGGTGTTGGTGATAAAGAATACCACCAATCTCATTGGTTCCATGAAGGATGCCATATCCTTCAAGAGCTAGCTGAAGGGTTGAGAGAGGGAAAATATGAGGCAAGAGATAGGCTCTTGCTAGATACTTAACCATCTCGATGCACCATAAAATGTCCATCAAATCTGATACAAATATTGAAGCCACCTCATGTGGTAATTCCATGGCATGGAAGTCCAACCAATCCCCCCTAGGATAGTAAAAATGACATCTGCAACCTAGTTACATTTAATCTTGAATGTTCTACACAACTTCTCAATTGTGAAGGGGGAACTATCTCAAATTTTATGCAATCTAGCTGGAACAAGGACTCTAAAAGAGCTTTCCATTTTAGCAGTGCACCAGTAGACCAATCTTCTCATGAAAGAAAACCCCAAGAAATGAGATGCATGAAATAAGCCCATGATAATTCTAGAGACAAGTGCACATATATGAAGTTAATAACCTGGAAGATCCTTGTACTGAATGGAGGTGCAAACACATTTAACTATTACTACAAAGCTGATGGTAGTACCAATTGCCAAGCAAAGCAAAGCCAAGTGTCAAAATAATGAAAACCAACTTTTCCAAGTAGGACCCAATAAGAGGGTCGCCAATTTTAGCCACAAATACATTCTTAATGCATGCTAGGCATCCACATGCAAAAGAAAAAATAAAGAAGTGAAAATTTAGTTGCACCCCTAGAAATCATAGCACATGTCTTATTAATGACTTAAGAGCATGTGATGTGATAACAGAGCAAATTGTAAGGAAGGTCCTAGAGAGAACATCAAAGATCGTGCTTGCAAGAAATATATCACTTGAGAAGATAGTGGTAATAAAGAGAGATCATGCAAATGTTCCTTAATAATTAGTGCCCCTGGCGGAGACAATACCAAAATTGCTATTAGAAGAAATTATCAATTTAGGAATGTTTCCAAAGTATAGCACCAAAGCTAGAAATGGAGGTAAGTAGCCATTAGCTACCAAATTTCTCAACCAATTACCAAGATATCTAGACATTGTGTTGACCATCTATGTATCAAAAAGAAAGTACCAATTCACTAGCATTGGCTCAGGCGTTTAATGCCCCCCGCCACCCCATTCCCCATCAACCGTCTATGAGGGGCATTTCCTCATGAGTGATTAATGTACAAGAGGGTGTAAAAACAATTAATATTGAAACCTTGATGCCAATCCCAACATCAAAACATTCCCAAGATGAGGAACCAAAGACACGTGTCCATTTAGCCACAATTCTTGAACCTTGTAAGAATTGATTTAAAAACACGTTTCAACCATAATATTGTGCATGTAGTACCTGCAAGAACCATTTAGAATTTTGACATGCTCATTTGAATAAATTAACATATTCCTGCTTTGAATACACTTTGAATATAAGTTGATCATCAATGTATCTGTTAGCTAATGAATTTGATAAAATGTTAGCCTCTTTGAAACAATGTGAGATCTGATAGCAAGAGAATTTCTTTAACAAGATTTGAATGTGTGAGAGAATATAGTTTAAGTGTCAATATTTTGAACTCTTGTTTTATAGGGTAGAGATGACCACCATTGAATCACCCTCAATTACAATTTTGAAGATAGATAAGCTTATGGCCAATTCCAAACCCAGTTTTAGGGTGTTAAACTCTGCAACATTATTTGTCTAAGTACCAAGTAATTAGAAAGCAACCCTGATACAGTTACCTTGCCATTCATGTAAGATTGTAGTAGCCCCAGATATTATCGGGTTGCCTCTAGAGGCACCACCAAAATTTAGTTTTGTGAAATCATTCGAAGGAGGCAACCATTTATAAAAAAAATTATCAGTAGAAGGCCCTTTAAGTTGTGTTGATCTAGGTTTTGGGTTTTTAAGAGGGGCCAATTTTTAAGAATGAAGGCATCCCAAGAAGAAAAGGTTCTTTTTGAATGAGCATTTCTATACAAACTTGACATAGTTACTTCGGAAATAGATATTTCAATTTTTTGGATGACATGCTTCACTTATAGAGATATTTTCTTGAAATGATGATGGATGGGCTGACATCCTAGATGCAGGAGAACATAGAATTTAAATATAGATGAGGCTAGCTTAAGAAGTGTTGGAGAATAGTGTTATGGAGAGGGGACATCCAACCAAGCCTTCTCAATAGCCAGGTCCAATATTGGGAAGTGAAATCACATCTAATAAGGAGGTGATTTGTGGGTTCATAAGTTTTCCCACATAAAACACAAGGAAATAAGTCGATAATTCCAAATGCATCCAATCTCATACCCATCAAAATTATATCTTTTAGTGTAATTCAAGAAAAATCCCCAGCTTTGGGGAGAACATCAGGACCCCAACAAAGTCTACAAGGCCAATGGTTGGCCTCCAACAGAGACATTTTCATGGAAGATAAAAAGTTATAACCTTCTTTGACAAAATATTTACCAGATTTTTCCTTAGTCCATATTATTTCATCTTGTTTGTTTGACAAAAAAACTTGTCTTTTTTCCAATTTACACCTCAATGAGGTGTTTTGGGACCAAAAGAGAGCTGAAATCTTTCCATTTTGTGCCATTACCTGGAATAGAAATAAGATAGTCTTTGACTTTATTCCCCTAGAGATTTTTTAAGGAAATTTCCAATTGACCCCAATTACCCAAGAGTCAAAGAGGTTTGTAACCATTCCAAGCATCATCCCAGAAGAGGGTTTTTTCACCATTATTAATAAGCCAAGAGAGGTTGGGGAGGAGGATAGATCTACATGAGGAGATAAAGTTCCAAATTTTTGAGCCAGATGGGAGATTTCTTTGGGTGAAGATTCTTTCTCTATCTAGAGAGTCCAAGTACTTGTGTCACATGATTTGGCACCATTTTGTGCTAGGTTTAGATTAAATCTTCCAAGTTAATTTGGTGCCTAATGCCTTATTTTTAAGGAAGAAATCTCTCAATCCCACCCCCCACCTCTTTGGATTTGCACATGAAATCCCAAGCAACCAAGGGTATTTTTTCTTTTGAGAAACATTTTTTTCCCATAGAAAATCTCTGAAGATATTTTGTAATGTCATACCTTTGTTGTGAGGAAGTTTCAAAACTGACATTAGGTAAATTGGGAGGGATTGCAAAATTGCTTTGATCATTATTAGTTTCCCCGCAAAATAAAGCCACTTTGACTTCCAAAGCAGGATTCTATTGGATGTAGTAGTAATTAGTTTATCCTAAAAGTTGTGTTTTCCTTTCTTGAAAAGAATGGAATACCCAGATACTTGCAAGGGAGAGATTCACATTGAAAACCATAAAATTTTAATATTTGTTTTTTTACCCTTGGATTGACATTAATGAAGAAAATTTTGGATTTGTCTAGATTGAAAGATTGGCCTAAAAAGGAATAGTAATAAAATATAACCTACTTTATTACCTTTTCTTCTTTAATACAAGCTTGACCAAAAATGAGAGTTTTATTAGCAAAAAGAGAATGTGAGATAGCTAACAGAAAGGGTCTCACCAAAATGCCTAACCACATTTTGGAGGTTCAAGAAGGAATGATGGATGTGCTCAAACCCTTTGCCATAAGGATAAAAAGAGAAAGGGAGAGGGGATCACCTTGCCTTACTCCTTGGGTTGGAGCAAAGGGACCATACAAATTTCCATTTATTAGGATTGATAAATGAGCATCTGAAATGCAAGAAGATATCCATTTGCACTAGTTGTGACAAAAACCAATTTTTTTAAGAACAATTGTGAGAAAACCCCAATCCACTTTGTCATGGGCTTTCATCATGTCAAGCTTCAAAACCATAGCAGGGGATTTGTCAAGCATTAGAGAGTGAAGGACCTCGTGTGCAAGGATAACACCTTTCAGAGTGTCTTTCCCAGGCACAAAGCCACCTTGTTCCTTAGATATGATTGACAAAAGCAATTTTTCTAGTCTACAAGCAATTGCTTTAGAATTTTTTTGTAAATTGTATTGCATAAAGTAATAGGCCTGAAATCCTTGAAGGAAGAAGGGTCATATTTTTTGGGGATTAGAGCCACAAGAGTTGAATTTAGTTCTTTTAAAATAGTCCTATTTCGTCTTGATTCTTCAAGAGCAAGAAGAATTTCTTTTCCCACAAAGTCCTAGCATTTTTTAAAGAATAGGGTTGTAAAACTATTGGGTCCAAGTGCCTTGTCCACCAACATTGAAAAAACCACATCCTTGATTTCTTCAAGTGAGAATTTAGACATAAGGAATTTGTTGTCCTCCTCCTTAACTAGTGTTGGGATATTATTTATAATGGTGTTGTTTGTGAAGGAATTATGCTTTTTCCTAGGTGCAAGGATGTTTTTAAAGAAGGAAATTTCCTCAACACCAATGTCATTTATAGTTTGAAGTGTTTCCCTTGAGGAGGATTGGATAGAGATAATTCTATTCAATTTCCTTCTCATCTTTGTGGAAGCATGATTTTTTGTTGTATTTTTATCTCCTTTTAGCTAGGTTTCCCTCAATTTCTACTTCCAATAACACTCCTCCCTTGTGAGGATTTCATGCAGTTCAGCTTGAAGCATTTTTTCCTTCTCTTACAAGAGAGTATCCATGCCTTTTTTAATTATTATTTCATAAATCATAGCTAATTCATGTTCGACCATTGATTTTTTTGAAAAATGTTCTTGAAGTGGTTTATATTCCAATCTTTAATATTTCCCTTGATATGTTTCAACTTATGACAAATTTGGTACATTATGGATCCTTCGATAAATGGACTATTAGTCCACCAAGATTTCAGCAAAGGCAAGAATTCAGGGTCCCTAAACCACATGGATTCAAATTTGAAATAACTTTTCTTAGCTGGTTTATCTTCATCAATGCATAGGGAGATGGGAAAGTGGTCCAAACCAGTTAGGGTTTGAATGACTAAAGAGAAGTCATAGGTGATATTCAACCAATGTTTAGATAGTAAGAAGCGGTCTAGCCCTTCAACAATTTGAGAAAAATCCTTGCACTTATTAGTCTAGGTGAAACTACCATTTTTCAAAAGGCAATCATGTAGGTTGCTGCAAGAAATAAAATCATTGAAATCTTCCATCACCATCATAGGAGGAATAATCCCTCAACCCTATACCGTTAAACCCTTAATACCTCAACCCTTAAACCCTAAACCCTAATCTCTCTCTCTCTCTCTTTCTCTCTCTCTCTCTCTCCCACTCCTCTCTCCCACTCCCTATCTCTTGCACTCCCTCTCTCTCCCTATCTCTCAAGTCTCTCCCTCCCACCCCCCTCTCTCACTCTCCCTTTGGACCCTACCTGGATGTCTCTCTTTGTCTCTCTATCTCTCTCTCTCTCTTTGTCTCTCTATCTCTCTCTATCATATCTGTTTGTAAATCTATCCCTCTGAGTCTCTCCTTATCTCTCATCTCTCCCTCCCTCTCCTCTCTCTCTCGTCTCCCTCTCTTCCTCTCTCCCCCCCACCTCTCTCCCTCTCTCTCACTCTCCACCCTCTCTTTATCCTACCCTAAGTCTCCTCCAGCCCCTTCTATCCACTTCCTCTCTCTCGGTTTCTCCCTCCACCCCTCTCCTCTCTTAGGATCTCTCCTCCTCTCTGCACCTCTCTCTCTTAGGTCTCCTCCCCCTCTCCCTCCCACCCTACCTAGAAAAATATCTCTTAAAATTCTCCCTCCCTCTAAATACATACATACATACATATACGTAGACATACATACATACATACATACATACATACATACATACATACATACATACATACATACATCCATACATACATACATACATATGTACATACAATCTTACATACATGCATACATACATATACATACACTGATACATACATACATACATGCATACATACATACAAACCTACATATATACATACATGCAAGCAAGCATGCACACATAGATACATACATACATACAAATATATATACATACATTTAATAGACTATAATTTAACACAAAGCAAGATATAACGTGAGCGTGTTATAACACACTCATGCTATGTCTTTCTTAGGTAACTCTTGAGCACAAACACAAAAAATATGTCAAAACCATGAAATAATGCAAGCACGTTATAACAAACTTGCGTTATTTCTTGCTTTGGCAATCCCCAAGCCTTAGGCTTGGTATTTTCTTTTGATTACCAACCCAAAGGCTTGGATTTCCTTCCCAATGTCCAAAGACATGTTTTTGCATATTCTACAAGATTTCACATAATTGCATTTGTGCTAACCGTTAGGTTTGCACATCTTTCAAGGTTAGACAAATCAAACACCTAGGTATTGTCAGGTTTTCTCTTAGCTATTTAACAATGCAATTTTTTTCACATTTTGACAATGTTAAGCCTTTTATCTTTAATTTCTTTTGTTTTTGTGCCTGCTTTTTGGAAAAAAGCAATGTTTGGTTTTTTTTTCATTATAAATTAACCATTTATTGAAATTTCAAATAAATTACATTTTTAGAAACTAGACTTCATTCTACACATATTAAAAAAACACAGTTTTTCAATTAGTTTTCAAAATTTATAGGTGTAGCACGGCCAAAATTTTATTTTTCAGGATGTGTCCACCTTGAAAATTAGTAAAAAATCAAATATTCATTACAAAATTATAAGAAAAATTGGGCATAACCTACATGTTGTTAGCTAATTTCTCACTGAAGTTATTTTAAAAATACCAAAAAAAGTTAACCTTTTGAGGGAGCCACAAAAGTTCACTATGTTATATTTTTTTGACAAAAACAACACCAATTTTTGTGGCTCCCTCTTTTGAACCCCTTAATCTCTACCATTTTAAAAAAAAATAGTGGTTTAGAAAGTAGACTCGGAGCACTACGATCCTTGTTTTTGTTGCATCTAATTTTTTTGAGTGTAATTATCCTCAATTTCACATCCAAGGTCAGTATTTCCTGATTTCAAAAAAAAAGTGGCCACTTAAGACCCCTTTTTGGCTCCCCATCTTTTTGCACTTACCCTAAAAGAATTAGTAATAGGGGTGATGGGGTCAATAAAAGGATTAGAACCAAAAAAATATTTTGAGAAATAAGGAGATGGATCCATTTTTGTATTGGGAGAAGTTATCCTAGCACTTGTGGGAGTAACATCATTATTTTTCTTATTAGGAGGTTGGTATCTAGTGCCTTGGAATCCTTGATTTTCACAAACATGGTTGGGTTAAAGGATTCATTATTCTTGAAGCCATAATTCTTTCTCTTGACATTTTATGATTATGCATATTCAACTTATGATGGGATACTCGCTACTTTGGAAGCAAGACACAAGTTCATTGTTAGATTATTTATGATGAAACCAAATTGAGTAAAGGTAGTTGAGCTCAATGGACATGATGTTGATTCTTAAATGGGGGATTGAGATAATTTTTTATATCATTATGATCAATACATATTTTTGACCTTGAGTTGGTTGTGATCAAGTTTGATCATGTATTAGATAAGAATCTTGATGTTTATTTTGTGATATGGGTGTATTTCCTTCAAGCTCGATGTGTCCTTGATTAATGAGATCTTAGATATAATTTCTCAGTTTGATAAGTGGGATGTCTTTTGGTTTTATGAGGCTTGTGGATTTTAGATTTTATGGATAACACAAAAGAGGTGGATTTCCTTCTCTTAGCTTTTTAAATGGGTTAATTTATGGGAATAATAATGTTAGGGGGGTTTTGGATTATCTCAATATGCTCATACTTTCAAGGGATGTGGAACAACTCCTTAGAATTTTATTTTTCATCTCATTTCTAGTATCCCTTGAATAAAATTCTTCATATCTAATTTGGGTTGATTGGGTTGGCTATATTTCTCAAATTCATCATATTATTACTTAATATTTGATGTTCTAGGTGATGGAAGAACTATGCATGGAAGTAAGATTGTTGTTTTCTTATTTGAGGTATGGAGTTGGTCAAAAAACATCTTTATTTTTTGCATGAAATATCCTCTTATGCTAGAACATTGTGTATTCTCAGTAGGTGTTGATACATAGGTCATTTTCACTGGGAAGATCATTGGTAAAGGGATTAGAACCTATGGGGCTTGATGGATTAGGATTAAAATTGGTTGGGGTATGTGGATGGTAAAATGGATGATGGGATAGAAGGATTGATGGATTTATAGAGGGATAAGTTATCATAGGTTTAGGTGGATTTGGATTTGGATTAGCATGTATGGATGGAGGATTTGATGTTTTAGGAATTAGAGGGATGGATGGATCATTTAAAAATTTGGGATATATGGGTAGATGGCGTACTTGATGAATGATGGAACAAAAGGATTGATGTATGGTGAATTATAGGATTTGATGAATGGTTGAAGGGATTAGGATTAATGGTGGAATTTCTGGTTTAGGAACTATAGGGATTGATGGATTAGAATGAGGAACAATGTGAATGGATGATATATTTTATGGTTTATGATTTAGATTTAGAAAGGGTGATGGATTAGGATTAGGATTAATTTGGATATATGGAAGAATTAATGAATTAGGGTTTACAAGGGTTGATGGATTAAGATTAATAATAATTTAGATGGATGAGTTAAAATTTATAAGAGTTGATGGATTAAGGTTATGATTGTCATGGATGGATAATAGATTGGATAATTTAGAATTAAGATTCAAAGGGGATGATAGATTATAATTAGTATTGTTATGGAAAAATGGAGAACTTGTTGTATTTGGATTAGAATTAGTATGGATAGATGGAGGATCTAATGGATGATGAATGACATACCTTAATGGATTAGGTTTAGGATTAATATGGATGGATTTAGGATCTAATGGATTACCAATGAAAAAGATTCATGGATTAAGTCTAGGATTACTATAGATGATGGGTTAAGCTTTTGAAGGGTTGATGGATTAGGATTAAGAATACTTTATATGGATGGAAGATTGGATGGTTTAGTATTAGTCTTGGTATAGATAGATAAAGTAGGATTAGGAATAGTATGGATAAATATATATTTTTATAGAGTTTATGGATGAGAATTAGCCATGTATATTTATTGATTTGAAAGGTTTCCCCTAGAAAGGTGTTCAATATCATTGCTTGAGGGGAGCTTGAATCATATGATTACAAGGTATTTAATCATGTCATCCTTATTTTTACTTAGTTATAGTCTAATATAGAGCTACTCTTACCATTGAGATGACCAATAGTTTTTTGACTTGGGACTATAGGATAGATTTTTCTAGGATGGCCTTGGTCTATGGGATCTTGATGGTTTATGCTTAGGTGATTAGGGTTTGTGGAAAGATTAATTGAGATAATTTCAAGGGGTTCATTGATAAATTAATCTTAGTCCACAAGACTATCTTCCTCATAATATTCATCTTGATCAAAAAGGTTATCATCATCATTAAATTTAAAGAGATTTTTGGATTGGTGATGATTTCTTGCTTTTTAATTGGATTAGATTTATAAAGATTTGACTCAAATTTGTTGCATAGGATTTAATAGATACAAGAAGACAAAGAAGAAACAAGAACATCGTAGCTAACCAAGTAGGAGTGTTTAATCTTGTAGGCATACAAATATACTTTGATAGACATAAATAGTATGGCCTATTGATCTAATGGTGTTGACCACAAACTTCATTTTTTGGGTGTTTGTCACCTACTATTCCATTTTCAAAAGTATGGTTCCACAACTCGTTTTTCTTTAACTTTAATATTTTGAGTAATCAATTTAGCTTTGAAGGTGACAAGTTAGTAATTTGATTATTCTATCAAGATAGGGTTTATGAGATTTAATTTTTATGATAAATCAATTTAATAATTCTAAAACACTTATATAATATGTTTCTACTAGAAAAAAATTAAGATGTTAAATATTAGACACAAAGAAACTTATCATATTTTGTCAAAAAAATTGAGATAACCAATATTTTAAAAATCAACTATTAAAAATTATGTGTTAATATCATTAATTTAATTAATTAAATGGATTTTATAACTAATTTAATATTAAAATTAGTATATTTTATATTCTTTAATTATATTTTATATTTATTATCTATGTCTATTAGGGGAGTATTTTGTAGACATTGAAAAATGTCCTAAATGATATCATACACTCGAATCAGGTATACTAACATCATTTCCTCTCAAATCCATCCTCTTTTCACTAAATTAATTGAATTATCCTAGCTAATTAATTAATTGCATCATTTTTGTCCATTAACCTAACACATCAAATTGGGTTAATTCTACCCTTTCACACTAACATTTCATCTCATTAAATTAAATAAATCATATTATTTAATTTAATTCCCCAACTCATCTTATTTAATTAAATAACCCTAAGTTATTTAATTAAATGTCATTTCACCTTTCCCCTTTCATTAAATCATTTAATTTAATGAATATCCCTTTAATCCTTCTAATTCCCTAATTGTGTAATTAAACTTTGCTTAATTAACAATTAAACTAAATTTCCCCCAAAAAGGGAATATTCCCATGGAATATTCCTTACCCCTTTTTTGCACAGATAAAAATTTGTTAAATTAATTTGAAAAATATCTTTTTTCCTCACCCATGAGAATATTCTAAAGAATATTATTTCTCCTCCAATCATCTCACTTGGCTTCTTGAACAAGCTAAACTTGTGACCTATTGAACAAGTCACCTGGTGACCTATGTGTACAAGTCAAAAGTGTGTTTGTTTGGAACAAATGTGAGCTCTTGATTAAATCTCATCTTGCATTCTCACTCATTGATGAGAATCCATGATCCATCCCTCCTATTTCCTCCATCCTTTACTGTCGATTGATCTTTTCGATCCCAACCCTTCATTTCTCATTTTCCTTCCTATAAATAGGACACTATTTGGAGACAAATGGATCCATCTGTCAATTGCAAACTTATATTGTTGAATTCACTCACGCTCAAACTCATATTTTACTCACATTTAACATATTTTAGTTCATTTTTAGTTGCATAATAGCTTAAAACATCTATTAATGGCTTCCATGCATCCATCTTAGTTTGTTTATAAATTAGGGTTTCCATCTTTTAGCTTAGAAATAGCTTAGATTAGCTCATAAATTGCATAGTTAGATCAATTCTAGCATAAAATCATGTTAATTTAGCTTGCATCATGTTCAAATTAGCATAAATCAGGTTTTCATCCATTTATCAAAATGGTTTCATCAATTCTCTTCCATAGAATTAGTTGAAACAGGCTCACTAATCACAGGATTAGGAAAGGGTCATTGTTCCACATCAACATGACACCAGTTCCAAAACAGGATAAGTTTTAAATGGGTTAGAGTAGGCATTTAATTGCTTTCATAGTTTGTAGTTTTTAGTTTCAATAAATACTTAGTTTAAGCTTTAAATTTGAATGATCTTGTTTGAGATTGAGGTTTAGTGGCTAAATGATGCTTTGATTCATCATGGATCAAGTGTAATCCACCCACACTGATGATCCTCATTTCACATTCTAGCACTAGGAGAGAAAACCATCAATTTAATCAATTTTTAGCTCAATTTCCATTTGTTTTCTTTTTTGTAGGATACAACAATGCCCAAATCAAATATAGTGACGCACTTTGAAGAGCATTGCCATATAGCGATGCTATCCCAATTTGAAACAACAACGCCGATTAAATGCACTAGTGCTGATTTAAATATGGCAATGATAATTTAATATAGAGGTATTGAAGACTTCAAATGATGACACCCCCAAATTCAATAGAGTGACGCCCAACAAAATAGCGACGTTATCGTGCTCTCTATTTTTGTTGTAGAGCAACACCCAAATGATAAATTGTGATGCTAGATCCTGTGCAGCGACACCCAACTAGGGTAAGAAGTTTTATGATCATTTTTAAGACATTTACTTTAATTTTCTTGATTTGTTAGCTCACTAATGAACTTCTAACATTGTTCTGGTTGTTAGACTAACATGTTTTTGTAGGTTGTATGACATGGAGCTAAAGTGAAGAAAGCCTTCTTATCTTGAAACTTTATGATTGTAACAAGCGTTTGATGCTTTGGGGCAATTATAACCCAACTTTTTATGCTTTCTAATTTTTTCTCTATGACTTCACTAAATTTCAACTGGGTTTAAAATGAATGCTCAAATGGGATTAAAATTGAACCCTCATCTCATCATTTTCTTTTGAGTTCAAAATTGAACAAGGCAACTTCATATTTTGTTTGGTGCATAAAATTAAGTCATCTTAGCTTAGGGGTTAAAATTCACAACTGTTTTCTATGTTTTATGATTTACAACATTGTTATTGAATGCGTATGCAATTCTCTCATGCCACTTGATGATCTTGAGAAACATAAACATTCCTTAACACTTTGTATAATCACCTACATCTTTCAAATTGGATTAAAACTGAACCCCTTGCAAGTGTGAGAAAAAGGTGTGGTGTGTGTTCTCTCCTTGTTTATACAAAATTAGAATGATCGAACTACAAACGTACTTCCTCGCTATTATTTATCCTTAGAGGGCCTGCCTCCTCACTTCGAAAGGAGGGAATGACCCAAGTGGTAATGAACTAAAGCCAAGTTATTTCGAACCACTATATAAATGTGTGGTTGCAATGAAAATTTTGATCAATGGGATGTAGTACATGATAACTCTCCCCCAGTATCTTTATGATGCATAAAGTCCTTGTTCTAAGGGTTGGGAGACCTCTTGATGGAGTTTATCATAGTACCCCCTATATCGGAAGCCCTTACTACGAATCATTTTTTAGAATCCAAAATCCTAAAATACTTGGTGCAAGAACGGTCGTTCTGAAGCCACCCCACATTCTTACTATTCAATTATAGAAACAAAAAAATCCTTTTGATCTTTGTATTTTAAGGATTTTGAGATGTGGTGGTCCCGAGAAGTGTGTGTTGTGGAGGGGAGTCGGTGTTGCCAAATCTCTAATTGTTCTCATTGTTTAGTGTTTGGAGAAATCCAAGTGGGGACTTAATAAGTATAGCCATTTCAAACCTAGGATTGTAAATAATTGTGAGTTAGTTTGATACATTGCTTGGTTTTAAAATGTTACAAACAAACATTCACTATCTTCCTCAAAATTTCAAACACTTTGGCCAAAATATGGATACCTCTTGAAATTAGCCATGATATTATTGCTTGTCCTAAGGATTTATCCTTAGATATTTCTAAATATCTTGACTTATATCTCAATCCATATTTCCCAAAGACAACATAGGCAATTATGGCTTCAACCTCATGATTTCCATGAAATAGACATTGTGAAAGTTATGATGTTCTTGACATAAACATTTAGTTTGAAAACATAATCAAGATGAGTGTTTGTGGTAAAATCAACTCACTTAAGCAAGATAAACTTGACACAAATGAACCCCACATGACTGTTTGGAGACTGATTTCTCTTGTTGAGCAACCTGATCTTCCAGGTTCTATCATTCAACCAAACTTTGAACTCATTAATGGAGAACAAACCAATCTCATTAGCAGTTTGAGAAGCTTCACTTTTGAAACAAAAGAAACACCTACCCAGTGGAGAAACACAACAACCATTTTAGATGAAGAAGAGGAAAAAGATGATATTGAGGCTGGAAGGCCCATATTACCACCACTCATGTGGTAATAAATATCTCCCTTTCTTCTATAAAACTTGAACTGTTTCTAAATGATCTCACACAAAGTTAGGATCCCTAAAGTAAGGTCTACAAGTTTTCATTTCAGACTTAGACATCTTAGTCCAAAATATCTCAAGAAACACCTTTGGGAACTTCATGAAACTAGAACTAGGTTGGTATACAACTTTTACAAACATTCCTCAAGAAACAATCGAAACTTATGTATTCCTTCTATTACTATCAGAATCCTAGTCTTTTCCAATGTTTCCAAATTCTCATAGGATCCATCACACAGTCAAAATATGTAGGGGAAAATCTACATCCCGCCATTGTAGGAATAGGTATCGTAATTCCAATTTTGGTAGGAAGTGGGCCTTAATACTTTATCGCAATCGCAACATCTTGTTGAGAAACTATTATGCTTGAGCTAGGAGGAACCGTATAGGCTTACCTTCCCACATCTATCCTCTCATTTAGGCTAACATTACTCTTTGGGATTTGAAAAATTTAGAGGTCTAGCATCATTCTCACTACCTTGGTATTTTCAAACAAAGTTTCACTATAGGTCAACATTGGGTCAAACATTTCATCCACCCCTTCAACAAATTCCATCCTTCACTTCACCAAACTTTTCAAAATTTTAAACATGACACTTTTTTAATTAACATTAATCAAATCAACCTCTAGCTTGGCTACTTTTTATGTGAAATGTATCCTTTTCCATGCAATTAGACAAGTTAGTTATCATCTTTGAACTAGTTTATCTTGAAGGTCACAAGTCTACCCTAAAGATTAAAAAGTTCATCAACATCCTGTATCCCAACATCAAAACATCAAATTCAAGTCAAAAGTGCTGTCCCAAAATGTTTGCAAAGATCACTCTCCATATAACCCATATTTTCACACCCCATTATCACAATTGCTCCCAAAATACTTAGAACATCCCTTTTACCTAGATTTGAGTCAACTAGAGAGTTCAGACATCACAAATCGCAACACAACTCTCCCAAAGGTGACACAAAATTTATGGTAAAGACGAGATCACAACACAAGAGAATCATGGAGAAAATAAAAGTTACATTTACCTCAAGTGATCCAAATCCTTTAGAATTTGATCTGAGAAGTCAAGTTACCCCATCACAAAAACCTTCCTCACCATCAGGGCCATATGAGATAGAAGATATCACAAACAATCCATTTGAGCAAACTAGGGAAGAACTCATGGAACATCAAGCCTTTGAAAATGTAGCCCCTATCTCCCCATCATTTGTTGCAAAAAATTTGACACAGGGCTCTGCAACTCCATCACTAGGGCTACATCAAACCTACATTCCCAGTATTGCAACAAGCCTTGCTAAAGACTTTGTTCATGCCCTTTCATTTGAAAACAACACACTTGTGGGTACACTTGAAACCAATCCTCCACCTCCAACAACCACTTGGACACCTACCTTTGGTGCTCCTCCCATTCCCGAAGATCCTAAATAGCCATACACACCTCTTGACCTTTATTATTCCACAACTACTTCAACATATTAGGGACATCCCTCTTCATCCATACCAATGAGTACCACAAGTGTGCATACCATCACGCAAAGCAATGTGGATCCAATATCTTAAAACAAAACACAAGGGCATATCAATACCATACCACATAACTAATCCTTAACGTAGATAGGACATCTTCATCCACCCCCCCAATTGGTTCATTTATACCATTGGTTTCACAAAACACATCCATCCCATCCACTATCAACTCATCCCAAAGCAATCCTTTGGTGACAAATCTTGCCAATACAAGTAATACATTAACTACATCCCTAACACAAGGGAATCCTCAAGACATGGGACAAGTAAATCTTTTTAATCAATGGAATCAAGGTCCTAGTGTGTCATTTCCATCACACATTCTAATGGCAACATCCTCATCTTTTCCCATAGTCCCCTTTACTATGCCAAATCAAACAAGATCTCAAACATACATTCCTCTACCTCAATCCACTACCTTACAAGGAATGTTCAACCAAGGGAATCCCCAAACTCTCATCACCAATCCATTACCCACTCAAAAAATCAACACCCACAATCCTCCATCGATGTTCCAACAACCGCCTGATCCCACCTTGCAAACACATGCCTTAGCCTTATAGAAAGTACAACAAGCCTATCAACAAGCCCTAACAGCGCAACAACATCAACAATAGCAAGCAGTAGCACAACAAGTAGCCTTAGCGCAACAACAATAGCAAGAACAACAACAATAACAAGTTTCCTTAGCAACACAACAATAGCAAGTTGCCTTAGCAACACAACAACAACAACAACAATAATAGAAAGCCGCCTTAGCAGTGCAACAAGCAACCTTAGCACAACAACAACAACAACAACAATCTGCCTTAGCACAACAAGCAACTTTATTAGTATAGCAACAACAATAGGCCCAACAACAAGCCCTAGTGGTGCAACAACAACAAGCAACTCAACAACAAGCCTCACTAGCTCAACAATATTCCCAACAACAACAACAACAAGGTTCCTATTAGAATCCTCAAGCACACATCATCAACACAAACATGTTAGGAACATATACATCAATACCCCAATCACCTTCATATAATCCTACCCCACCATACACCCCATACAACACATCCTCATACAAAATCCTGTGTATAACTCATCCATCATCCCACCATACGTTCCTCCACCAAAATCGCAAGATGATATAGCATTGCAATTTAAGGCGCTATCACAATAAATATATGACCTTTGCATGGGAAAGGAAAAGAAGCCCCATAGAAAGAACTTATGCCCTTATCCATTTGATTGAAACATAGCAATGGTACCATTCCCTCCCAACTTTGAAATCCCCAAATTCAACAAATATAAAGGGAGAGGAAGTCCTGTGGACCATATCAAAGAATTTAATGTCATGTGTATGGAGGTGGCTTACAATGATTCATATCTAATGCACCTCTTCCCTTGAAGTTTAACATGTCCTACTATGGATTGGTTTTCTCATCTGCCTCTCGGTATCAAAAATTTTCAAGAAATTACTGATGAATTTATCAATCATTTCTCCTTCAATCTTGACATGGATGTCAGTTTAGAGGAATTGTACACTCTTAGAAAAAAAAATGGGGAAATTTTTGCTAATTTATTGCAATAGTGGAGACAAAGAGCTAGTAAAAGCAAGTGGCCTCTTCCCAATAAACAACAAGTGGGAATCATCATAGAAAATCTAGATCCAAATCTATCCTTCCACTTGAAAATGTAGTGCATCACATCATATGACGAGCTTGCCCCTAGAGCCCTTATCATCGAGAGTTCTCTAATCCCATAGGGAAATACTCAAGCTTATAAAGACAATCGCCGATCAACTAGTTCAAATGACAAACCTTGTGTCTGGGCTAAGAAGAAGAATGTAACAAATGATGGTGTGGTAGATGCTAATCTAGTCCTAAGTGCTCCTAGGTCAAACAACAATCAAATTGCTAACATCCAACCAACTATGTAGCCAACAACACCCCCGCAAAACAATCAAATCAATAACATTGAAATACAAAGGCATACCCCTAACAAGAACAACTATCCTAAATGCAAGTACACACAGTTATTTGAACCCATCGAAACCATCATGAAAAATTTGGTAGAGTCAAATTTGATAACACTTCCTAACTTTGAAAACTACCAAGAACCACAAGGAAAACCATCCTGGTACAACAAAAACAACCTCTGTGAGTTTCATAAGATCAAAGGACACAAAATATAAAACTGCATGAGGCTCAAAAACATTATCCAAGAACTCATAGAGAACCAAACCATATTTGTTGAGGTACTAGCTAGGAATCAAGATCTTAAGATATATAAGAACCCTATTCCATATCATAACAAAGCAAACAACACTGAGAAAGCTAAGGATTACAAAAACATACAACATACATATTACAATGTAGTTGCTTCCTACGATAGTGTCATCACTGCCGTCACCATCAAAGGGCATAGTGTAGAATGTGGAGTCACCACATGATGTGGTAAAGTCACCATTCAAGGAGTCCCACCCCAATCTAGGGCACAACCTACTTAGCTAGTAGCAAGTACCAACAAGTACAATCTCTTAGAACAACACAATAAGACCCCACACAAATATCAATCCTAGAACTATTGAGGCTATCACCCATGCATAGGGAAATCTTAGAGAAAGCTTTATTAGAGTCATCTGTTCCCAAGGATATCAATATTGATCAGTTTCAAGATATGGTAGGCCATATCACTAATCATCTTCTCACCTCTGAGAAAGACCTACTGTCACAACCATCTCATAACCGTGCTTTACACCTTGAAGTTGTCATTCATAAGAACAAGGTCAAAAGAGTCTTAGTAGATGGAGGTGTTGGATTAAACATTTGATCCCTTCAATTGATCAAAAGTATAGGCTATTAAGAGGATACTATTGAGAAGACAAAGAGTACCACCATCATGGCATATGACAACTAAGAACATGTATCATTGCACTCCCCATCCAAGTAGGCCCTCTCATCGCAAAAACTACATGCCAAGTACTTGACCTAGATCTTCCCTACAACATACTGCTTGGTCGACCCTAGATCCATGCTCTAAAATTTATAGCCTTGACGTATAATCAATGTTTGAAGTTTCCTTTTGAAGGTAGAGAGATTACTATCCATGCAGATCCTAAGCCTTTTTACTATTGAAAAAATATTGAAGCCAAGTTATATAAAATCCCCCAAGTACCTAAGAATGAAAAAAGACCTACACCTTCCACCTCATTTGTTGAACCATCATCCCTTGCATCTACTTTTGAAACAAAAGAACTCATTGTGTAAAACATACCTGATAACAAAGCAGTGATTCAAGATGATGGTTGTGGGAACTACAAGATAATGAAGAACACCTTTGTCTTAGGAGAGCTACCTATTTCTCCTCAATCTCATGGGAAACCTACCTTTGATAGCAAAGAGCCCAAGACTATCAAGATGGTAGCTACTACCTTCACCAAGTGGGGGATTTGAATCAAGAATATGTCAATGAGGGCAATATATCTAAGCTCCTCTATCAAGATGAACAACCTGCCCCCACTCTTCCTATGAAAGATGATAACAAAGGCTTACAAATCATGAAGGGAATGGGATATAACAAGAACAAGAAGCTCATATAGAATGATAATGGTTTACTAGAACCCATCGTTCCTGAGAAACTACTAAAGAATCTTGGTTTAGGTTGTACTACTAGCAAGGTCACACTTATTGGCAAAGGTACTTCCGCTAAATGAGTTGAGGCTTCCTCTTGGTCACCTACATCACATGATATGACCTTAGATGACTTCCCCCTTGATGTTGCTGACATGTTTGAAAACAACTCTCTCTTCATGATATCCCTTACATCCTTTGCTCAAAGTAATCAACCAACTGAAATACGCCTAGTCTACCCACAATTCATTGACATGGACCAACAAGGACAACCAATTCTTGATTTCTTCAAAAAGGATGAAGCGATTTCAAAATTCATGGGACTCTGTGATAATTTACAATGGGTAGATTGCAAAGAAGGTTTTAACATAGAGCTAAATATAGAGGCATACTATGGGGAGACGATTGAATCCTTTAGTCACAAAATTGATGAAATGCAACTAACATGCAAATATTTAAGTGAAAACCACATTGTGGCACTTTCTAATCCTAAAAAAGTAAAAAAAAAGGACACATCTGACAGTGAAAACCTCTCTGAGGTGCCCAAGGATGAAGGATTCAATCTTCTGCTTAGTGCAATGCATCCAAAGAAGTCAATAGTACTAGTAGAAAAAGCTACTCTAGTCAATGTGGGAATAGAAGAGGCACCTAAGATCACTTTTTATGCGAAATCCTTGTTGGACAAATAATAGAAGAACCTAACAACATTCCTGAAGGAGCGCAGAGCTAACTTTGCATGGTCATACATAGATATGCTAGGGCTCGACCCAAAAGTGGTTCTGCATCACTTAGCAGTCTATCCTGAAGCTAAGCCCAACAAGCAAAAAATAAGGAAGATGCACCCTTAGATAGCACTCTTGGTCAAACTTGAGTTACAAAAGCTTCTTGACATTGGATTCATCTGACGAAAAGATTATCCCTAGCAGGTTTCTATAAGAGAGGGGGACCAACCACATTCAAGACACCGGGTTACAGAGATCCAAAAGCGAAAGGCTGCCCTAACTTAACTCACTCTAAAGGGGTGTTTCAAAATGAGGGATGAAAATGATGAGGACTATAAAGTCCTTAGATCACTCTATAGGTCCAAAACTTAGAAAGAGGCTAGGTGAGCTACTTTTCAAGTTCAACACTATACCTTCGGTAGCTCTCTGCCCAAGGATAAAAGCGTGGTTCTAGGATGAGAACGCAACATGTTAGAGTCTCTTAGGTGCATTGGCATTCATATGACCAAAGGACCAAAATTACAATGCCAAAAAATAAGCTACCAGCCTAGCTCACGGTTAGTAAGGGAACAAAATAGAACTATAAGATAAGAGATATACAAGTGAATATGATAAAATAGATATATTAAAGCTAGGGTGACAATAATGGTCTCACAAAAGAGCCTATTTTCTAGCTAGCTCCAAGTGCACGTCTAACTACACACAAGAAGGAGGAAAATTGTTGGGGGGCTGTATAGGGGTCTGCCTTAGTCAAACCCCTATTTTGGTGTTTTCACCTCCACAGATAACCAAGATAGAAACTATGGAGAAAAATTATGATAAAGGAAGAATGAAAGTAAAGAACATAATAAACACTACAAAATAGTGATGTGCTACTCAACCAAATTGTAGAGGAGAGGAGTGAAAATGCTTACCACCTCCACCAAGAGCTCACTAGCTAATCGAAAATGAGAGGACTCAAGCCCTTGCTACTATGGTGTTGTTCCACACTTTCTCTACAGAGTTGATGGAGTGTTGTTGTTGCTACTATGGAGTGCCAAAGTGCTACTTGAGAGTGATGGATGCTAGAAATATTGTGTAGAGAGATTGCTCGAGGATGAAATGAAGGAATGAAGAGTGTTTTTGAAGGTGAGATGAGAAAAATGGCCATATTTGGGTTGGTTGATCAAAGAGGGTCCTTACAAACTAACCCCAATGGGAAGTATAACACCTCTACAGGCCTTAGACATAGGAATCCGTCAGGGATGTAAGCATGTCATGTGGACATCTACACATCGCGCATGTATCCTCGATAGTTATTCTTCTGCCGACACACAAAACAAAAGCCAAGTGGAATGAAGGCAGTGAGCATGAATAATGATGAGTGCTTCGGTAAAGTAGATCGAAAAGGTAGTAAGGTTAGAAATGCATACCTAAACCATCGAGGAAGCAAACCACGATTTGGTGAACTCGAGAGTGCAGGACAAGTAAAGGACTTCATAGCCCTGCAAAAGGATGAAGATGAAGAATGAAAGCGTCTTACAGGCTCAAGGACCTACAAGGAGGCGACCTCCAAGATCTCTCACATGAAGGAAGCCCCAAGAAGAAAGTGCCTTATAGGCCCGTAGACCTGCAAGGAAGGTATCCTCCAAGATCTCTCACATGAAGGAAACCTAGAAAAGTGCCTTACAGACCCACATACCTATAAAGAGGCATCCCCCAAGATCTCTCACATGGAAGAAGTTGAGAAAGAGCCCTACATACTCGAAGACCTATATGGAGGGTTTCCTTCAAGATCTCTCAAATGAAGGAAACCCAGGAAAGTGCCCAACATACCTGCAAATCTGTAGGGAGGTATCTCCAAAGATCTCTCACATGGAGGAAACCCAAGGAAAGGGGACTCCGTAGAGTCAGAAACGGCTTCACAGGCGCACCTTGTAAAGTGACATGTTTACTTGTAGATAGAACATGTTAGAAAGTGACCACATATGCAAGTAAGTGGATAGTCACACAAACATTCATTGAGTTGGAAAAAAATCAAAGGGATCCCTCAGGAACCCGACATGAAGAAGGCGTCCACTCAAGGGATGCACTGCTTGAAAGTATGAAAGAGATGTTTCTTTCTTGAATTGATTCATCATCAAGGAATCCTTTTGAAAGATGTTCACTTCATCAAGGAATTCGAAAGGAATAAAATGCCCCTATGCGAGGGGAAAATCAAAGTTGCTCCCACCTCAGAGGAAGGTTCTCAAGTTATTTCTTTACAAACCCATGATGAAGGAAACACTTTCCATTAGGGTTTCAAGTTGAGAATGTGATTGTTGAGAAGTTTGTGAAGATTCTTGAGAAAAGATTCATTGGAAATGAATGCGTTTTCTAAAAATAAAAGTTGTTATAGAAGTGGCATTGTCACACATGAGAGGGAAAACTTAGGAAAATAAGAGAGAAAGATAAGAAAAGAGAAAAAGAGAAAATAACATAAACACAGGACATACGGGTAGCCTGATATTTTGGGGTTAGAAATGATCATAAATATATATAAGTATAATAATAGTATATAAAATGAGCTATCATCAACCCCCTACTATATCAGACCATGTGAAGAATGCACGACAAGACAAAGTAAAAATAAAAAATTGGGTCAACATGGAAGGAAGCCTAAATTCCCCCAACGCTTTGCATCATCCCCAATTTATTGAAAATCAAGTCACAAACATGGAAGAATGATGATAAACATAGAACAAGGTTTACGAACAAAAACCACACCTGTATCTGAGCAACAACAAGGGTGACAAGGATCATCTAGGTACACATAACACAATCACGGGGGAACACATCATAACACACACACACAAATCTAATCTAAAGATAAATAAGGGGCCTCCCCCTAACACTGATCAACCAAGAGGTTGTTTGCATCCCACTCTAGATCATTGTAGGGGGGAGGAGGACAAGCCTGGAGTGGTGGGATGTTAAGAAGAGGAGTGTCTGACCCTCTCACAATAAGGGCTAAGGAAGAGGGCCCCACAAGGTCCTCTCCACCAAGCTCTTGTGGAGCTAAGGTCAGTGATTTCATGAAGATCGCTAACAAGGACAAAAGATTGTCTAGAGAGTTAAGCTTGCACTTTATAGGAGTTCCATGTTTTACCTCATTGGGTGGAGAAGGTTGTGCTTGAGATTCATCGCTAGGCTCACCGAGTGATTTGAGAGTGGTGATGAACTCGGGGGAAGCTAGGACTACTTCCGTCACTAGGAAAAAACAAGTTAGCACAAGACCACCTTTCAAAGAAAGTGGGCTCCTCTTACATCCTCTGTTGCTAGAGGGACCACTCTCTACCTTCTGCTTCATTAGAGGATGTGAAATCCCCACAAATGAGGAGGTGCGAATGAAGAGGAGGAAGAGAAAACTGTAGTAGATACCACTAAAGTGTTTGTCATATCTACGGGTTTTTGGAAAGGTGGGACATATGGAAGGGACATCAACATAGGTGGCTCCACTGAAGGAGTGATAAACACTTGCACCTTTTTAGGGTTAGGTGCATTCATACTCACAAAAAAAGCTAGAAGCGATGCAGAGCTAGATTGAATGGAAGTAAAGGGGAGGAGAGAGGAGGATGCTACAGGAGGCCTTGATACAGGGGCAATCGTCTCCTCTTCCTTTCTCTGCAAGGCGGCCTGCTCAACCATGAGAGCCTTTTTCTAATGTTTGTGCTCATGCACAAGGCAATTTTTGTGACTCTTTGAACTAGAGGCTGGAGGTTGTGAAGGAAAAAATGCTCCTGCTCAGCTATGGGAGTGTCCAGTACAACCATTTTCGGCACAGGAATAGAATCCTGAACGAGAGTAGGAGGAGCAGGTTTCAAAGCAGTGGGGGGAGTCAGTTCAAGTGACTCGGAAAAGGGCCTCTTCTTGTTTACTACTTTTGGAGTAGGAATGGTAGGAGGCCGTGGAGGTTGAGATATGGAGGATTCCTCATAGGGACCTTTCTTCTTGTTATACTGAATGGGTCTAGGCTCTGTGGGTAGGACAGGAAGTTCGAATGCGGGACGCTTGGGATTTCACTAAGTAGGCACCATAGGATTCTCCTACAAACACGAAACAAAATATGGAGGTGTCATAGTAGGGTGAGAGGAAGCATCAAGCTAGACAACAGAAGAGGAAGGAGGATCTCAGGACTGCTTCTCTTCTTCCCTTCTACGTGCCTTGGCGGCATCACTATTAGCTTTTAGGCAAGCCCTATGTGAGACAACATAAGGAAAAAGAGGGTATCTCACTTTCAGCCTTAGGCGCCCTTTCTTATAATTCTGATATGTTCGGTGTAGGAGGTCTATCCTAGGTGGGAAAGGACAAATGGGTGTAGGCTAAGAGTAATCCAAGGAGTAGCTACCATGAGAAATCGATGGTTTATAACCAGTGTCATGAATCATGTGCATGAAACCCGTGTGGATAAATTTTGAGACATTTATGCACAATCGAGGGTATGACAATCATAGCTACTAACTAGGGGATACCTAGCTTCACTCTAAAGTGTTCAAATCTAGGGATTATGTTGAACAAAAGCTTCATGGATTTAGGTCCAACCAAAACTGTCAAGACAATGCTACCCAAAGGGGGCACGAAAAGTCCATCATGTGTGCGGATGGTGCCTACAAGGGCATCGTACCCATCTTTGTGCAAGAAGTTGATTAGCATGATCTCCTCAGTTATGACGTTTAATTGAGATGTAAGATCAATAGGAACACCTACTACGATGTTTTCATTGATTCACACAGGTATGTAGAGAGGAGATGGTTCCCTATTAAAGCCCATTAGTAGGTCCTGTGAAGTGAAGGTTATACCAGCACCACTGCACACAGGCTACGTAGAGGGGATAGGTTGATGCAAGAAAGAGGCCATTACACATGCTAGGTGCTACTTTCATAGAGTCCCTAAAAGGTTAAAGGATAAGACGGTGACCCAATCAAGGTTTCATTATGCAACACCTTCAGAACCTTCCAACTACACCTACTAGGGGTCGCAGGTTGGATTACGAGGTGAAAACCTCACAACACTCACACCTACAACGCTCATAGAATACGAGGAAAGGAACTTTTAGTATTGCAAAATGGAACCAAAATGGTTCATGTCAGGTTCACCAAAAATGTAAGAGAGGGGGACCAACCATATTCAAGGCCCCAGGTCACAAAGAGCCAAGAGTGGAAGGCTGCCCTAACTTACCTCACTCTAAAGGGGTGTTTCAAAATGAGGGATGAGAACGATGAGGACTATAAAGTCCTTAGATCACTCTACAAACCCGAAACTCATAATGAGGCTAGGTGAGCCAATTTTTGAGTTCAACACTGTACCTCAGGTAGTTCTCTGCCCAAGGATTAAAGCATAGTTCTAGGATGACAACACAACACACTGGCATCTCTTAGGTGTGTTGGTGTCCGTACGACCAGAGAATCAAAATTAGTGGGAACTACCAAAAAATGAGCTGACAACCTAGCTAATAGTTTCTAAGGGAACAAAACAAAACTATAAAATAAGAGATATACAAGTGAATATGATAAAGTAGATATATTAAATCTAGGATGACAAAAATGATCTCACAAAAGCTTGTTCACCAGCTAGCTCCAAGTGCATGTACACCTACACACAAGGAGGAAAATTGTTGGGGGGGATGTATAGGGGTCTGCCTCAGTCAGACCCCCATTTTCATTTTTCCACCTCCATGGATAGCCAAGATAGCAACTATGGAGAAAAAGTATGATAAAGGAAGAATTGAGGTAAAGAACACAATAAACACTACAAAATAGTAATGTGCTACTCAACCAAATCGTAGAGGAGAGGAGTGAAAATGCTTACCACCTCCACCAAGAGCTCACTAGCAAATGGAGGAGAAAATGAGAGGAATCAAACCCCTGCTGCAATGGTGTTGTTCCACACTTGCTCTACAAAGTTGATGGAGTGTTGTTGCTGCTGCTATGGAGTGCCAAAGTGCTACTTGAGAGTGATGGATGCTAGAAAGATTATGTAGAGAGATTGCTCGAGGATGAAATGAAGGAATGAAGAGTGTTTTTGAAGTCGAGATGAGAAAAATAACCATATTTGAGTCGGTGGTCAAAGAGGGGTGTTACAAACTGACCCCAATGGGAAGTGTAATGCCTTTGCAGACCTTAGATGTAGGAATCCGTTAGGGACATAAGTGCATCATGTGGATGTCTGCACGTCGTGCGGGCACCCCCGACAATTATTCTTCTGCTAACACACAAAATAAAAGCCAAGTGGAATGAAGGCAACAAGCTAATGTGGAGTTTCACCTTCAGATTTGGTTTTCTAAGGTGAGGAAGTGTAAAAGGGGAATTTGCATAAGGGGTGAAAATTTGCTTTTATATAGTTTTAAACCTGGCACTAGTCTCAAAACCCACTGGGGACATCAAAATATGCACTAAATTTAGAGACTTAATCAAAGCATTCCTGAAGGATGATTTCCCTCTTCCCAATATCGACCTCATTTTGGACTTAATCACTAGGCATGAAATGTTGTCACTCATGAATGGTTTTTCAGGCTACAATCAAATCATAATCGCCAAGGAAGATCAACATAAAACTATGCTCACTTGTCCATGGGGAACCTATTGTTGGAATCTAATGCCCTTCTTGCTAAAGAATGCATGATCAACCTATCAAAGGGCCATGAACCTCATCTTCCATGAAATGATCCACAAAATAGTCAAAGATTATGTGGACGTTATTTTGGAAAAGTCAAAGAAAAGAAGTGAGCACATACAAGTCTTAGGACCCATGTTTAACAAGCTGGAAGAATACAAGGTACAACTAAATATGAAACAGTGTGTCTTTGGGCTCACATCAAGGAAACTTCTTGGCTTAATCATCTCACAAAGAGGGATAAAAATTGATCCAACAAAGGTAAAAGCCATCTTAGACATGAAACCACCACAAACACTAAAAAAAATGAGAGGGTTACAAGGAAGATTGCAGTCCATTAGGAGGCTCATTACACAACTAGGTAAAAGCAAGAAGTTGGGTACACGAAGAGGGGAAATTTTGGGCAAAACAAAAATTTTCATAGGAAAGACGTACACATTTTCAAACAAACATGTATGCGTTACGGATCGAGTACCCGAGCCTAGATCTGAACGCGTACGTGTTCAGCTTAGGGTACGCGAACTAAAAATGTGTACGTGTATGCGTTTCGTGAAAGTTTTTTTTTTAAATAAGCGACTTCATTTCATTTTTCCTCACCATTTTAGTCCACGTCAGAGAAGAACAAAGGAGATTGTGTATGCATTTTAAAGGCCTTGATTGAAGAAAAATTTGATTGCCACCTCCTTCCATTGACACAACTGACCTCATCAACCTCTAGGTTGGTTGAATTCTTCCTTTTTTGCTTTATATCTTGTTTTTTTATTTTGTAATTAGTATTTAGTTATTGTTTGTTTAGTGTGTTTTAGTTCAATGTTTTATAGTTTTTAATTGCATTTAAAAAACCAAAAATGTCAATGAAACAAAGAATGTTAAATTGTAAATTGAAAACCATAAAAACTAAACCTAAATTGGACACATTTAACTTAGAAATCAAAACCCTAGAAAACCTAGGTTACAAAATTTACAAGGGTCCCTAAAAACTAATTTACACAGGTTAATCCTTGGACCTAAACCCTAAAACGTAAACCTAAAACCCTATTTACCCTAAAACATAAACCTAAAATCCTAAATTAGGGCTCCTCAAGGAGGTTTAGATTACATTTTTTATTTGACATAACCTTCTTTCTATGATTTTTACTCACTCATGGTTCTTAGTTTATTTAGGGTGGAAGTGATGAAAAGTTCAATATTAGGGGCATGTGATATAATAGAAGAGGTAAAATAAGGATGTGTAGTAAGACTTGATGACATAGCATGTAGCGAGGGATCACAAATTATAGTCCATAGGTTAGGTACACTTTGGTATGTCATTGGTGATCCACACAACTACCAATGAAATTCATAATTGACTAATAAAGGAGGTACAAACAATCGATGCATAGATCTATATATTAACCAACAAATTGATTTAATTATAATATGTTCACATAATATAAATTTGATAGCTAATTTTATCTCGAAAACTTCATGATTGTATAATTTAACTTGAGAAAGTGTACCAGTGAAGTAAAATAATGTACCTCATGTGAAACTATGTGCTTGATTTAATAAGTTTATATATCATGATGCTAGTTGATATGAGCATGTAATCACTCTATATCAATGTTATTAGCTTATATAGTGTATGATGTATTCTCTTAAAAAAACATAGAAATGCAAGTCATACTTGTTAATCTAGACTATGTGCAATATGGATAGAGCTAGACACATAAATGTTATTAAATCAAATAAATATTAAAATGTGAAGCATGAATGATTTCTACCCATTTCTCTTATTTGGATGAGATCCTTTGTGAATTATGTAAGGATGCATTATGATCATATTTAAGCCTTAATTTATAGGATGTTATTCATAAGATCTATAGGTTGTGTGTAATCTAATTCCTATTTTAACTCTCATGTGTAGTGGCATTGTTCTAGATTAGGAAAACTAAATGTTGTACTTTCTCTAAACTAGTGTATCAAAGCTAACTTGTAGCATGAAAATTTCAATGGAAAATTCAAATTACTTTTTTGAGAAACTTGATAGATGATTCATAAATGCAAGTCAATTCTATAACCAAAGGTTTATTTTCTAAGATTATTTATTTATTTAATTGATCAATTGATTCCTCACTTAGTGGCAGTTAGGCTCTTTTTTGAAAACCCATGAAGTAAGAGTCTATGCCATAGAAAAGTTTCAAAAATATATGATTAGAAAAAAATTTGGGTCTAAATCACTTTAGACCCCCTCTTCCTTTTTAAATAATCCAAGAGTGCTTAGAGGTCTAAATAGGTTAAAATCCATCGTAACTCAACAACTTAGTTATAATTGAAATCTAAAATTCCTAATTGTTGATATATTGAAGCTATTCCTAGAATGTCACATATTTTATTCAAAGCAATAAGTTTAGGTGGTAGGGTTTCTCATTTACTTGTAAAAAATTATTCATGTGTCTTCTAGATATTTTCATGTCATCAAATCTCTAAATCTAAACCCTAAACCCTAAAAGCATTCATTTTATTGTAGGACCTTAAAATGAAATTTGGTTTCCTTAGGCAACTCCACCAAATTTTCTTCCCTTAAGCCATGGAACATTTTGTCCCTAGGACCTTACTAGACATAGATCCCCTTAAGCCATCCTATCACCCTAAATTGTAAATCGATGTCTTAAGGGGTCCTAATATGACATTTCTTAAGGGGATCAAAGAAGTTCTCAAAATCTGGTGAATAGAGCTCAAGCTCATCTTTGTTTATTTTTTACATTGCAATCAGGTCACTAGCATATATCTATGTGTCCCTTTGAATGTATTCTATTAATTTTTCATTCTTATCTTTAGTATTCTTTGAAAACAATGAATGAGATTATAAATTTTAATGTTAGTGTTAAACTTATAATTTCTTCTTAAATACTTTGTCCCACTATAGAGAACTTGTGTCTCTTATCATGAAATTTGAAAATTTAGATAATCAATTTATGTCCTCGAATTTTAATTGAATTCTATGTCATACTTGATTAATACATCTATTCATTTTGCTGTAGGACCTTAAAATGAAATTTGGTTGCCTTAGGAAACTCCACCAAATTTTATTCCCTTAAGCCATGGACCATTTTGTCCTAGGACCTTACTACACATAGATCCCCTTAAGCCATCCTATCACCCTAAATCGTAAATTGATGTCTTAAGGGGGAATTTGACATTTCTTAAGTGGATCAAAGAAGTTCTCAAAATTTGGTGAATAGAGCTTGGTCACTCATCTTTTTTTATATTTTGTACATTGCAATTAGGTCACTAGCATATATCTATGTGTCCCTTTCAATGTCTTCTATTAATTTTTCATTCTTATCTTTAGTATTATTTGAAAATAATGAATGCGATTAAATAAATTTTAATAAAACCCCATAATTTCATTTCTACCCTTCATATTAACAACCCCACATTGGACTCAATTTAATGTGTGTACATGCTATGAATTTTTAATGTTATGGATTTTTTAATGTTATAAATCAAATGGTCTTCAAATGAAATATATTTTGAATTTATGCATGTTCAATGTGATTTTTAAATAACTTTAAAATTGTGTGCATTATTTAATTAGTTTGTTGATACATATATTTTAATTGTTTAACATGAAATTGCCATATCATTGCTCACATGGATCCAATGTTTAATTTAGAGGATTTTATACCCGATCAAGAAATTCCTATAGATCCCGTACATCCCAATCCACCACATGAAAAAAAACCTAACACACCTCCACATTCTCCACCAACTAACCCCCACCCCCTCATGTAGTTGATCAAGATCAATTACAAGAGAATATCTGAGCAAACCTCACTATCATTCAAGGAAATATAGATCTCATAAAAAATGAGCCTAGAGTCCCTCCCCATCTCGCACGGTTTGCATCTATAATGCAAACTATTGTTGATTCTATTCGATCTATTTATGTGGACCTAGATAGGTTCCATCAATGGAGAGAAGAGAGGAGAAAATTCTATGCAGATGGATTGTCCTATAAAGAAATCAATGACCTAAAAATTACCAAACAAGCCATGTGCTAATATTTTATTAACCCCCAAACAAACCAACCAATTCCACCCACAAAAAAATGAATTTCAATTTTATGGTGTAGGCACCCACAGATAGCTGTGCATTTTTGGGACAAATGGTGGATGGTGTTTGATAATCCACCACATGGCAACAGTGAGGTGCCCTTATACTTTTTGAGAAAGTTATGGGCTAAGTTTGAGTTGGGTAAAAAACCCAACTATTTTAATATGAGGTCATTTCAGGGAGTTGGGCGTGGCATGCCCCAACATAGACTAGGAGCACATGTCGATCCTCAACGACGTGCTCCAATTGCTCCTATTGTTCCTCCTCCTTCTCCTGGTGTTCTTGCTACATTTCTGCAGCAAACCATGTTATCAACATTAGGAGCATTGAGTTCACTTTCAGGACAACTCACTCAACAGACTACACACGTGGCCACTAAAGTGGCCAATAGAGAGCATGGAGGCTCGAGCTATAGGGATACTCAGACATCCACTTCAGGTGACACACATGCATCTGGGACGGGGTCATACCTGAATTTACTATATTCTAAGGATCGTCCTACACTGGTATGTTCATCTTTTGAACTTAAATTTAATTCAAGTTTGAAATGTGAAAAATTCATGTAAATAATAACATCAAATTATATATATAATATAATATTAATTCAATAAGTGTTTGGTGTAGATGCATGATCATGTGATGCCTGAAACTCAATATGATCATCGTGTGTATATGTCGAGTGTTGTAGATCTGGGCTCACCTTTTGGACAAGTACTTGAACCAATATATATTAAATAATTTGTGTGGATATATATCTAATTTAATTTGAATTTGTACACATGTGTGAATTGATATATTATATCTAGATGCAGGGAGGTCATATGATACCTAGTACTGACCAACCACAAGTTACAATGGTGAGCGCTCCTGAGACATCATCAACTCAGGTGCATGCTTTCAAAAGTTTGTTAATTTTAAATTAAATACACATCATAGATCTAATGTAATTTTTTCATTTACATATACAGGTGTGATGATCTATACGAAGTGTTGTACATCTATATGCAGGAATTTCATGAGATACGCATGGTGGGCCGCACACTTGAGACATCGTCGACATTTATGCATGGAAAATCTTAGGTGCGTGATCATGAGGTCATATCATTTGAGGTTGTAAATTTACTTTAAATCTCCTATACAATTTTTACAAACCTTTTTAATATATATATATTTGAGGTGTTCACATATTGTTTGCTTTATATGAATATGCAGGATATAGTAGATCAGGCATTTGCATCTTCTCAAGTGACAATTATGCTACTTGTTGAAGAAAATGTGCCAGTTACAGATTCACATGATCATATGGTAATTTATGCATACTAGAAATCATTTTTACTATATTTACTAGATATTTAATTAAATTTATTTTTATCTAAAAGTTTAAATATGTTTAATTATATCAAAATTTGTAAATAAATTTAAATCTAATTTCAAGTTTCTTGTACTCTTTTACAACATGATGCAAGTACATCTAGTTGACATGGAACAAAGAGGAGACTTGATTTGACTGATCAGCTTGAAAGTTAGATGGTTTTATATTTTATGGACTATAGAGCTCTAGTTTTATTTAAATATATGTGTTGGACTTGACATATAAATTTTATGGACTATCTATCTCTAGTTTTATTTTGAACATGTTATTATCATATTTGTGTTTATTTATATCAATTGACTTTAATATGATGATTATACATGCAGCCAATTATGAGATCGTGTTATGTTCATTTTCATGATTATATGCACTCATACATATCTATATTTATATTTTATCTAATTTTCAAGTATTGCATGCACTATATAAATTCTTATCTAGAATCAAATTTCATATATATAATTTATCACATGGTTAGGTGACAAATTAAAACATTCCTTAAATAGTTTAGATCATATTCATAATAAATTAAGGGTAGGTAATTTTAACTATTTTCCAATTAGATAGCAAATATTTGAATCAATATACAAAAAAACTATCTCCTTGTAGGTATAAAATGTATAATCTATACAATTGAATAATTATATAAAATGTGGTAAATACAAGACATGAAATGTATAATCTATAAAATTGGAACAAGATATTTAAAAAGTGACATCGAACAAACATATATAATGTATATCAAGATGTTTATTACAACTATATAACATGATGAAACATATATGTGCATGTAGATACAATTAAAGCTTATCAACTTTTAGGTGAAGACCAAAAATTGATATTTACATAGTCTCTTGATAAAATAAATTTTCAGGTCAACAATCACATCGTAGACCGACTTGATGAGAACCTACAAAAATATTTAATGTAAGTAACTACAATTTTTATGAGTCATTTAAGAAAAAAATTCATGCGAGAAAAGAACAGTATATAGTAAATTCCATACAAATTCAAATGATGTTTTCCAGAGGATGGATTAAGGGGACCTAAGAGGATATATAGCTTAAGGGAGGTCTTAAGAGAATTCCTTAAGGGGAGTTAAGAGGATGGTTTAAGAGGATGCATCTCATGAACCCTAGGATATGGCTTAACAGGTCCTAAGAGGATGGCTTAAGGGGATGCAAGAGGTTGGATTAAGGGGAGTTGATAGAATGACTTAAAGGGATGTAAGAGAGTGGATTAAGGGGATGCAAGAGGGTGGGTTAAGGGGAGTTGATAGAATGACTTGAAGGGATGTAAGAGGGTGTATTAAGGGGATGCAAGAGGGTGGATTAAGGGGAGTTGATAAAATGACTTAAAGGGATGTAAAAGAGTGGATTAAGGGGAGTTGATAGAATGACTTAAAGGGATGTTAGATAGTGGATTAAGGGGATGCAAGAGGGTGGATTAAGGGGAGTTGATAGAATGACTTGAAGGTAAGTAAGAGAGTGGATTAAGGGGAGTTGATAGAATGACTTAAAGGGATGTTAGAGAGTGGATTAAGGGGATGCAAGAGGGTGGATTAAGGGGAGTTGATAGAATGACTTGAAGGGATGTAAGAGGGTATATTAAGGGAGTTGATAGAATGACTTAAAGGGATGTAAGATAGTGGATTAAGGGGATGCATGTCATGAACCTTACAATATGGCTTAACAAGCCCTAAGAGGATGGCTTAAGGGGAATTATGAGTGACTTAAGGGATGCAAGATTGTGGATTAAGGAGAGTTGAGAGAATGACTTTAAACCCTAAACCCTAAACCATATGGCCTAAATCCTAGTAGATGAACCCTAAACCCGTAAAACCCATATAGATTTGTTATTCTAAGCATCTCATGAACCCTAGAAACCATAAACCCTAAACCATATGACCTAGAGACTAGGAGATGAACCCTAAACTATTAACCCATATAGATTTGTTATTCTAAGCATCTCATGAACCCTAGAAATCGTAAACCATGAACCATATGACCTAGAGATTAGGAGATGAACCCTAAACCATTAACCCATTTAGATTTGTTATTCTAAGCATCTCATGAACCCTAGAAACCATAAACCCTAAACCATATGACCTAGAGACTGGGAGATGAACCCTAAACCATTAAGGGGTCCTAAGAGGATAGCTTAAGGGGTGTTGAGAGAGTGACTTAAGGGGATGCAAGTGGATGAATTAAGGGTAGACATATGAGGATATGGATTAAGGGGTCCTAAGAGGATAGCTTAAGGGGTGTTAAGAGAGTGACTTAAGGCCCAATGCAAGTGGATGGATTAAGGGTAGACATACAAGGATATGGATTAAGGGGTCTTAAGAGGATAGCTTAAGGGGTGTTGAGAGAGTGACTTAAGGGTATACAAGTGGATGGATTAAGGGTAGATAGACAAGGATATGGATTAAGGGGTCCTCATAGAATAACTTAAGGGGAATTAATAGAGAGACTTAAGGGAATGCAAGAGGATGGATTAATGGTACATAAGAGGATGGCTTAAGGGGTTTTAAGAGAATGGCTTAAGGGGATATGAAATCAATTATAAACTTTTTATAAAATGACAATGAATTAAATTTAGTTTTATATTTATACTATCAATTAAATGTATCTAGAACTATATATATAGTTACCTGTCTCTAGATTTGAATTTCATTGTAATATATGTATCTTCTCTCTTTTTTGTAAAGCATCTAATTTTGGGAGACCTGAAACAAAAAATGATATAAAACTTTAATTAGGAAATGACTATTAAAGACAAATATATATATATATATATATATATGTCAATTAAATATATATACTTACCAATATTTATTTACTCTGTTGTACCATTTGCATCCTCTCTTTCTTTTAATGCATCTATGATTGCCTCATGATCATCCATTGAAAGTTTCCATAAAAATTTATTAGCAGGCCTCCCTTGATATCTAACTAGTTTTATATTGGTTGCCAAAATCAAATGTGGATAATGTATACTCTTCTTGTGTCTTTCATAGTCTTCAAATGAAGGCAAGCCATTCTTTCTCATCAAATAGTTTTGAAGCTAGGTTCCAACAACAACCACTGAACCAGTTGGATACTCAAAGTTGTCATCATCCACTCTAGGATGTACCAACTTATGTTTTCTCTCAACACATCTAGCCAACCAGTACTCGCTTTGCTCTTCATTCCCCTCAGGTGCAACAACAACATACACACGTCCTTCAAAAATAAATACAAAATTCAATAAAGAGTGACTTATATTTAATTCATATATATTAAACATGAATACATATAAAATTCAACTCAATAAATAATGTACCTTCTTGTACAAGATCCGAAACACAATCATAATCATCTGATGCGAACAATTAATTATCTTCAATTGTCATTCTGTGTTGAGCATGTGTCGATGTAGGTGTTAAGGCTCTTTGTTGCCATTGTTCGACCCATCCGTATTTTAACATGCCTCCCAATCACCTACAATACAAAATTGACAAAATCATTCCAACTCCCTTTTCCATATTGTCCATGTGTTTGCATTCAAACTCTTAAACGAATGCCATTTTGCAGATCCATTAATTGTTTCACAATCTTGTTGAGAAAAAATATTATTTTCTTCAACTAACCAAAAGAAGTGTCGAATTATTGAGCTCTCACTTGTGCTTGTAGATAATTTGGTATTGCACCAATCTACAATTGCACGTGCATCTCTAAATTTTGCAACATCTTCAAATTTTAGTTGATCTCTAGCAAGAGCTCTTTTCACACATGCACCTAGTCCATCGTGTTCTCCCTTACCATGACCAACTTCAAAAAAACTCCATATGTGTTGGATATTATTTTCTTTATGAATTCTACATAACAAATAAAACATTCTAGCATTTTTGAATTGACCCATGCAATTATCCGACCATATGAGATGTTCTAGCATTTGAATTCCTCTCTCTTTTAAATTTTAATAAAATATATCAAAATAATATTGAACAAACTCAGATTAATGTAATCTATTATCACTTAAATAAAAATGGTACTCTCTCAAAAAAATTCAATTATCTTCTGTACTATCATCTGCATGTCTATAAACAATGTGAACAAATATAGCTACTTGCACTGAATTATAATACAATGATTGAATTTCTTCTTGTGGAGCAAGATTATAATTTTTAGCAAAATCAACAACTGATAGTATAGTTCCAATTGGGAATGTGTTTTTACATAAATGAAATTGATTATCAAGCCAATGAGTATACTAATAGTTTTGAACATATTTAGGTACAATCTTATCTTTAAATTCATTAATAAATGCATGCACACTAAATTTTTCCACAATTAGCTCACAACATTTTCCAATTTTTCCATCTTTCAAAGTATACTCAACATTTTTAATTTTTTTTACATCCACTAATTGTTGTCCAAATTCATCTAAACTACTTTCATGCATACATTCTCCTAATAACGGAAAGTTACCACATCTATCACATTCTCCAGAAATACATGTTTTTAAATAAAATAAGTTTCCATTAGAGGGTTCACAAAACAAACATGCAATAAAATCTTTGATTCTTTCAGGTGGTATATGAATACCACAAATGTCCTGCATAATTTGGTTAACATGCAAAGTGCATCGTATATATCGAAAAATATCATAATAATAACCAAATTGTACATGGGTCTTACTACAACAAAAGATTCATTTCTTATTAATTCTAACATACCAAGGTTTACACTTTTCAAATGATCTTTGACTTATATTAATATTCAATGGTAAGATTGAAGCATCTATTTTTTTTTTTATATAATTCAGTTTGAGTCATATCTATGAGATGCTTTGGATGAGGTTCATGAATTTTTGAACCCACCCTTAATTTTAAGACATCTCTAATGTTAGGTGATACTCTTGTATTATCATGCCAAGATTTTTCGATTAAAGATTTAATTTCATTAGTTAATTTCATGTCTGATCTTGGAAGTCTACCACTAAAACTCCAACATTGATTATTTGTATCCTTTTCAATACTTTCTCTTCTTTTAGAAGCTCTTATCAAAGTTCTAGGATTTACTTTTATACATTTACTAATCTTACTTAACATTCTTTTATTTGAAGCTACTTTATCAACTAGAGCAGTTGTTATTGCACAACAAGCCACATTCTTATCTTTTGATCAACTTTTCTTACCTATAAAATCAATAGCATTAGCAACACTAGATATGACTTGTTCTATTGAATCATCTTTCCTTTTTGGTTTTACAAAAACACCTAATTTTTTCATTACTATTCTCATTTTCGACATTATCATCAATTGCACCATGAGTTGACATTGGAATCCTAATTTCTTTCTATAATTTTTTTTTATATATTCTATATCCATAATTTCTAATTTGTCTCTAAAAAACTTTACCACAAAGTTTATCTAGCACATCTCTCTCAATTGTAAAAAAAATATTTTTAGGTTCATCCATACAAGGGGTTTCATTTTCATTCACTCAAGGGGTTTCATTTTCATTTTCAAATGTAAAAGGGATTTCATTCACATTTTCATCAATATGAGGGATTTCATTCTCATTTGCATTCTCATAAGATATAATTTCATCATTTTTTTGTTTTTGCATTGTTTCAACCCTAGAATTATTGATATCATCAATGGTGTATCCAATTTCATCTAAAAAAGCAATATCACTATTATAAAAACTTGGGTTTGAACACATACTTGGATGGATTGTATGAATAGGTGCATTTTCCATATCATTGAGAGGTGGATTTGAAGACATACCCGAAGTTGTTTGCATAGGTACTATTTCCACATCATTCAAAGTTGAAGTTGAAGGCATAGTTGGGTTTGTCTCCATAATTTCATTTTCTTCCATATTCACCATCTTCACATTTGCATCATCTACATTCATTTCATCATTCATGGCTTCCTCTTCAACATTCTTGGAACTAGATGCTTGCAAATTTTTCATTTGACGAATCTTTTCTCTTCTATCCCTCTGTCTCTTTGCCTCCATATCTCTATTTGCTTGAATTTTTTCGGGTGTCATTAACTTTCTACATCTTTTTCTTTGTCTTTTCTTATCACCCATTGTTACCAAACCCTCTTTGATGACAAAAAAAAATGATTCAAATACAACCTATTTTCAAATTGTTATCTCCTTCAAATATTCAAATAAAATTATGTAGTATGAAGATGCTTTTTTCTTTAAACTATGAAGTACAAAAACATGACATGAATGCATCCAAAAATTCTCTTTTTCCAAATCTTCTTGTAAAAAGTTCTTGTACTTTATTCCACTTTAGAAAATTTAACCTGCACTTTTTCTCTTCCAACAATTTGAATAGAATATGCCCTGTACAAGACAAATTTGCAATAAAAAAGGTAGAAAATGGCGTTTTTGGTCCGTACTGTAGAAAAAGAATGTTGCAGAAAAAATGTGTTTTATCAATATTTACTAAATTAGGAAAAAATGGCTATATCAAAAACGCGTGCACTTTTTGTTCTAGGAATGCGTACGCATTATATAACGCATACGCGTTACCTTTACCCAACGAGTAATTAGATAATGCGTATGCGTAATGAAACGCATACACGTTTTATTTGAATAACAGGTAAGTGTTTTAGTAACGCGTACGCGTTATTTACAATTTGATTTCCCAACCCACATGCATCCTTGGTTTTAGGCTTGGGAAAGGCTTGGAAATCCGAGCCTTAACCTTTGATCTGCAACTAAAAAACTAAGGCAAATTGAAGAATGCCCAACTTTGCTTTAGCAATATGGCTGATGGACTTTTTTTCTAAATCAATCTATAAAATTAAAACCCATTAGAGAACACGATGTGTACTTTCCAAATATATAATTTTTATTAAGATTTGATTATGTTTGCTATTTTTAAAATTAATTTCTAAGCAAACTAGTCCTTAAACTTGAAATATCAAGCTTTTTTATTTTTTAATAAATTTTTTTGGTTAAGTTTCTTGTAAAAAAAATTATATGGCATCAAACTTCAGAGAATTCTCTACACAATGAAAAAAAAAGATTAAAAAAATGTTTAGTTTAGGTCCAATTATGCTGTCCGTACACGTTGATTTTTAAAAACAACAATTAAGGCCAATAAAAAATTAATAAAAAAAAAATTCAACAAAAAATCATAAAAATAATTCCACATCAATCTTCATGTTGTTAGCTCTCTTTTCCCAAAAGGAATTAGCAAAATAATTTTATTTGGGTCAAAAAGTGGTGTTCGTACACATGCTTGGTATGGTTAAAAAATAGGGACTTTTAAAAAGTGGTTTTTATAGATTCCTATCAAAATTTAATTTCTATAATCTGGGTATTTGAATAATTTACATATTTGGAAACTAGATTCAAAATTTTAAATTTCTTATTACTAAATTTTTTAAAGATTCATTGTGTAAGTGCCTCAAAATTTCAGTCCAAGTGTGACAAATTTTGAAAAACAACAAAAACACTTCCACTTTTTGAGCTTTTTTTGTACCCAACTTCTTGCATCAGCCCAACTATCAAATAAAATCCACCCCTTTTTTCACATCTTCTCCATAAAGGGATAACTTAAAAATGGGATGAGAAGTGTGACAAAGCTTTCCAATAGATCAAAGACTATCTACTAAAACCTCTAGTGCTCATTCCACCAATACTGAACCAACCACTAATCTTGTATATATCTCAGCAACACCAGCAACACTAAGAGCTCTTTTGGCACAACATGATGAAAAAAGGAAGGAAAGAGCTATCTACTACATCAGTAGGACTTTGGTGGGATATGAAATGAACTATTCACCTATTGAGAAAGCGTGCCTAGTATTAGTTTTTGCTTCACAAAAGTTTAGACACTACATGCTGTCACATCAAATCAAACTCATTGCCAAAATTGACCCATTGAAATACTTGTTATCCAATGCAACTCTCATAGGGAGAATGTCCAAATGGGTGATGATTTTAATAGAGTTTGACATAGAGTATGTAGAGCGCAAGGTAATCAAAGGACAAGTGATCCCAAAACAACTAGTAGAAGCACCTATTTATTTTTCGAACCCTCTGATATTTGAGTTCCCCGATGAATTAGTACTCCTTATCAATCTCACAGCTCAGTGGAAGATGTACTTTGATGGATCATTCACCCAACATGGATCAGGAGCAAGCATTCTTGTCATCACCCCTCAAGGTGATTGCATCCCAAAGTCATATCGGTTGTCGTTCCCTTGTACTAACAAAATTGTTGAGTACGAAGCCCTAATCATAGGTTTAAGGATAGTGGTTCAGTGGCAGATATAGGAAATAAAAGTCTATGGAGACTCACAACTGGTTATCAACCAAGTGAATGATGAATATCAAACTAAGGATGATAAGCTCACTCCTTACAAAAAGATGGTGGAAAGTCTCAAGGACATTTTTATATACATAACTTTTAAGCAGATTCCTCGCATGAACAACATAGCAGTAGACGCCATGGACACAATTAGATCACTGCTAGGCATGTTGAACAACGTCCTCCAATGTGAATTCTTGGTAGAAAAACTTCTCATACTAACTTTCGAGATCCCTGAATCAAAATTCATGTGTGTCATTGTTGGTCCTAGATCCCTGTGGTATCATGACATCTTTACCTACTTAAGTCGAGGAATCCTCCCATCCGATATCACCTTGAACCTTAAAAATATCTTTGTTAAAAAGGCATCCTGATTTGTGATCCTAGGTGATAACCTTTATCGTCGAAGCATCGAGGGTACATTACTATAATGTCTTAACCAAGAGGAAGCCTTGAATATTTTAACAAAGGTACATAATGGAATATGTGGGTCCCATTCTAGCAGTATGATGTTAGCTAAGAAATTGTTGAGGATGGGGTACTATTGGCCAACCATGGAAAAGGAAGCTCATCAGTATGTGCAGAAGTGTGTCCAATGTCAACAACATGGAGATCTGATTCATGCTCCAACTCAAGATTTACAACCAATGATCACACCCTGGCCTTTCTCACAATGGGGACTTGACCTCATAGGAAAGATCACCCCCACCTCATCCAATGGTCACAAGTTTATCATTACGAACACTGAGTACTTTACTAAGGGGGTTGAAGCCATTCCTATGAGCTACATAATAGGGAAGAAGATTTCCAAATTTATCTTGAACTACCTAATCTTCCAATATGGTGTCCCACAAACTCTCATTTTAGATAATGGAACCCATTTTAAGAATTGGGATGTGAAGGAGCTCTTTCAAAGATTCAACATCCGACATCGATTCTCTACCCTGTATTACCTCAGGGAAATGGTCAAGTTGAGGCTATGGATAAAACCATCTTAAAAATCTTGAAGAAAATGGTTAATGAAGTTGGCCGTGACTGACATCTGCAATTAAATCCCTCTTTGGGCTTATTGAACGAGTATCCACACACCAACATGTGCAACCCATTTCTCCCTAGTCTATATATTTGAAGCTATCCTGCCTATTGAGGTTGAGTTGCCATCATTGCGAGTGTCATTACAAAACCTGATCACATATGAAGAATACCAAGTATCTTGGCTGAATGAGTTAGAATTCCTAGATGAGCATCGCTTGATGCCCTTAATCACTTGCAAGTATATCAAAACCAACTAAAATGGAGCTATAACAAGAAGATCAAATTTCAGTCTTTCTAAGTAGGGGATCTTTCTCTCAAATAGAATCAAAAGAATCTTCCAAGTCAAGACAATAAAGGAAATTTTAAACCTAGCTAGTTGAGTCCTTTCATCATTAGAACAAGCTACGAATCAGGAGTATACCAATTGTCAATGCCTGAAGGTGAACCCTTGCAAGAACCAACTAATGGCTTACATCTTAAATTTTTTTATGCCTAGTCTTGAAGGGTGTAAATCTAAAAATACAAAAAAATCCAAAAATGATAAAAAATACAAAAATGATAAAAAATCCAAGAAAATGGGAAAAATGATTGAAAAAGTAAAGAACAATAATCGTCCTCTAGTGAGAACCACTTCGGTGGCACTTTGGGAAAGTACCTTGGTGAAAACCTAACAAACAAGTGCCTTGCGTAAATAAAAGCACCTCCATCCATTCTTTGAATCTTTACCCTCCATCCATCACATCATTTATCCTATTCATCCATCACCTATTTGCGTCCTTATCATAGTTTGATGTTGAAAAGTATCACAATCCTTTTAGTACTACTTGGCATACCAAAGGTTAGTTTGTCTTGTCTGTATTGAAGTAGTCTAACACCTCACCCTGGGGGGAATTCATTATGGATCACACTAGGTTCTTGTATATCTTAATGATTCATTAGAAAATACAAAAACATTCATAAAATCTCATCAAAATCCAAAAACATCCAAATCTTGTATAGATGAAAATCCAAAACATTTGCAAAATCCTATACAACTAAAATCCAAAAACATTCATAAAATTGTAAAGGAAAAATCCCAAAAACATCCAAATATCATCAAAATCCTAGAAAGGTCAAACGTAAAAAACCAAAAATAGAACCCTTGTCAAACTACGTTGTCTATAAGCTTGAATGTAGGAAAGGCCATGATTGATGTGCCCCTGAGACACCCTAGGTTAGTCCTTTAAGAGTTTTTCATAATAGATTGACATCTCTCAACGTTCATATCTCATCTTGTTAGTAAGTTGAGTCAGTCAAACTTCGTGGTCTTTGTGTGTATAACATAGGCAAGGCTTATCTATGATCAACCCCTGAGACCCATAGGATAGGTCTTTAGGTTAGGTTCTTGGTTGAAAATTTAGAAAATCCCAAAACATCTAAATAAATTAGAAAATTCCAAAACATCCAAATAACTTAGAAAATCCTGAAACATTCAAATATTCGAAAAATACCAAAACATCCAAATAACTCAGAAAACACCAAAACATTCAAATATTTCAAAAATCCCAAAACATTTAAATATTTCAAAACCACAATTCAAATATTGATAAAACACCAAAAATAATGAAATATTCAAAAAAATACAAAAACCACCCATCCCATCTTGCTTTCACCCGCAATAAACCTTCATCCATAATAAATCGACCATCACCTTCAACCTTTGGCAAAACAAATAGAAAACAAGTATAACAAGCCATAAAGTGCAAACCTAATCATCAAAATCTAAAGTCTATATCATAGGTAAATGCGTCAGTGAAGTGTATATCAATTGATCATCTTAGCATCATCATCCTAACATCAAAAAACCATCTGATCGACATGTCCCAAGATGTATCCTTCCTAAAATGGACATCAGTATTAGAAATCATCTTAGCTAAACTTATACTAGGCAAGAGATATAGATAACACTGACTGTTTGTTTATGATATTTTCTTATGATTTATCTTAATGACCCATTCCAAGGATCTCTTGATGATGTATATCTAAAACGATTTAGAGAGAAGGGAATGGGGTTTCGATCATTATCTTTCATTTGTTGTGCTTGGGGATACTCTTGTAAAATAATCTTGGGGCATACTTGCTTAATTGTGTGTAGGAAGGTTGTTTGGAGTATGTTGTTGACTATTGCGTATGCTTTGGTCCAATGTATTCTAAGCTTCTAACTTACATTCCAATGAGGTTTCTGTATGTCAATGTGTGAGCAAGAACTATCCCATATGTTTGCCGAGTCAAAGTTTATTACACTAGATACAACACCATCCTAGTTATCAATACCTTGATGCATCATGTCTATGTGTTATATCAAACAATAAGGAATGAAAAAAATCCCAATCTTGAAAAGTGAGCACCTCATCATCTTGCATTTATCATCTTCATCCTACATTTTCTCATCGCTATCTCTAATAAAGTCTTAGTGGATCATAGACTTGTTGGATCTTTTGAAGCAATCATCTGAATCAATGGTCAATCATTCTTGTTTCTTCCATCTTCTCTTTGTACTAACCTGGTATCATGACAGTCAACAAAAACATCATCAATGCATCCATCCTGCATCCAAAAATCATCAACATACATCATCATAGCATATCACATCATACATTTTGCATTGTCATTATCGTTTAAGTTGTGATGAATACTATAAATTTTTTATTCTAACCATCTTAAATCATTGCATATATTATAAGCATACATCGCATATCATATCATGAAGCATACATATCTACATTTTCCATCCACATTACATGAATAATCATCACATCCTAAAACTACATAAAAAATACATAAAAAGAAATGCATCCATAACATCTGCATATCATTTGCATCCATACCATAGCATATCATGAAAAGACAGTGAAAAAGAATATAACATGGCATCCATCTCATTACATCTTATGTATCATCACATATTGCATAAGAATAAGTAAAGTGCATCCATACATCATCAAATATAAGCATCTCATATCGAATGCATCCATACATCTTAAGCATAAAATAAGGTGAACACATCATATAGAATCCATATCCGTATCATATATATATCAAAAAATGAATGTCATGGTACAAAATTTGGATTAGTGTATGTATATCAATCATAAATACAATATCCATGAGGCTATCAAAAAGGAGCCCATGAATGCATATCTGGCTGAAAGAATGGGGCAACAAAAGTCAAAAAGTGTCTATACAAAATCAAGCTAGCCCTAATGCATTGCTACCCTCTCTGATCTACCTCTCTGGCTGATCCTCAGCCTTGGGCCATGCATTAGTTCACTATGAATAATCAAGCTGTCTGAGTGCTTGTGGTACATCTCTATGGTAGTGCATCCTGTAATATGCTACCTCAGTCATGACCTCTCTATACAATTTGGTAGATACAATCCTACCTTGAGTAGCTATTGTGAGGGCCTCTAACTATAGCCATTGACCAATCTCCTTGTCCCTCTCAGCAATCACGACCTGTAGCTATTGCCTGGCATGATCTCTCTCTACTATAATGACCACCACCTGTTGCCTAACTTGGTCTTGCTCAACAGTAATAGCCAAAATCTGTTGGTAGGCTTGATCCTGTTCATCTGTGATGACCTGCAGCTGCAGTTGCAACTACTGGATCTGAATATCTCTAGGATCTGGTGGTGGTGGTTGTGTTGGTTGGTGTGTTGGTTGTTGTTGTACAAACTACTGTTGTACAAGCTATTGTTGACCACTAGGCTACTGAGGAGGCTACTTTCCTACTGGTGGAGCCCTCAGAATCTTCCCATCTCCACCATCTGACCACCCTATCAAATCCCCTACCTCTGGGCCTCCCTCATGGAGGAGCACCTATTGGGTTTGTTAGTGTTCAAGGAGGTGTGAACCAAGCATCATAAGTAGGCGTAGTCTGCACTACCGCATGACCTTGGTCATAGGCTCATGGTTGAGCCACCAACTGTCTAAATCCCTCCACCACCTTGAGAGCTAGAATGGTGGGTCCCCATGTAGGAACCTCACAAGCTGACTGCACGAAGATGGCCCTGTAAGCATCATCCAACCTCTCTTGCTGCTCTCTGAACTATCTTTCCACTCTATCTGGAAAGTATCACTTGATGATGGTATGCTCATGACCCTACATGTAACGAGTCTATTGGGAAAAGAACAAAAGATGTACATCATCATACCAGGTTGGAATTTGTAGCTAGGGTCACCATCTAAATATTGTCATGTCATCCAGTACCAGCCACCAGTATGGGAGCCCAATCTTTCTAGTGTGTGCGACCCCTATATGACTCAAGGTCAATCTGGGAGGTGACAAGAACGATGGTCTCCATCTCTGTCACCTCGTGACACACATCATATATGGTGTTGACATCGAAAATCACTCACTCACTGTGAATCAACAAGCGCATAATCTGCCATATGTCCTCTAAAGTCATTGTCACCTTGCCAGTTGGAAGGTGGAAAGATGAAGTCTCACTACATGCCATCTCTCGCACAAAGAAATAATCATTGTTAGATGAGTCTAGATGACAGGCGCATATGCAACATACCAAAGGCTGATCTCTCCCAGGTGCTCCTAGTGTAACTTAGAAAAATCAACTAGTCTCTCCAAAACTGTGGCCCTGTGCTCATGCGACATCAGTAGTGGAATGACCTCCTACACTCATGAAGTGCACAATGTCAAAAATTGAGAAAATTTGACTCAATTTGGAATTTTCAGCTCAAAATCACAATAGCATCGGTATGTTTCAAATTTAAAATTACGACACCCAAAGGCATTTGAAATTGCAAATCGCAAAGTGCATCATCATATATTAAACTTTAAACTTTGGAAACCCTAACACTAGTTTTCAAATCAACAGGTACGTCACTATATAAGTATGCATCATAATTTAAAATTAGAAACCCTAATTTTAAATCATGAAGTGTGTTGCTATATACATATGTGTCGCTATAAATCATTTTAGCATCACCAATTCAAGAATGGGTGTCACTATATAGTGACTCCGCCAAAGTTTAAACTTTAAAGTGCAATAAATGCATCAAAAACACAAATTTCAAATCAAGTTTAGAGTTACATACCGGTGGTCCTGAGCCTAGAATCCATTGATACTTGCGAACCTGATCAGAAATGTATCTGGGGAGCTCTCATCGCACCATTTCATCAAAGGGTCAGAGCTCAAAACAACAAGAATCTCCAAGGTGTGAATGCACAAATGAATTGAAAGTGACCCTTCTTGGATTATTTATGCTAGAAAATTAGGGGTTTTTTCTCTAATTTAACCTTCAAGCTAGGGTTTATCATTTTCATCAATTTTACCAAATTGAGCCTTATTTTGCATTTTTTGGCATATTTCTTGCATCTCGAAGCCTTTTTGGACCCCTGGGACAACTTTTCACCTTTATCAAGAAATGAACCCAAAATTCAAATTTATGCCTGATTTCTTGAGGGTGCAGGGAATCGGCTTTATCCTTTCGCTAGGGCATCTAAAAAAATAGGTTTTTTTTATTTAAGAAACAATTTTAAGTCGAAGAGCATCAATCTTTGAACTGAAGCAACAAATACCTCACTTCAAAGAGGGGTAAAATGTAGACACTGAAAAATGTCCTAAACGATATCATACACTCAAATAAGGTATACTAACATCATTTCCTCTCAAATCCATCCTCTTTTTGCTAAATTAATTGAATTAGCCTATCTAATTAATTAATTGCATCATTTTTATCTATTAACCTAACACATCAAATTGGGTTAATTCTCCCCTTTCATGCTAACATTACATCTCATTAAATTAAATAAATCATATTATTTAATTTAATTCCCCAACTCATCTTATTTAATTAAATAACCCTAAGTTATTTAATTAAATATCTTTCACCTTTCCCCTTTCATTAAATCATTTAATTTAATGAATATCCCTTTAATCCTTCTAATTCCCTAATTGTGTAATTAACAATTAAACTAACTTTTCTCCAAAAAGGGAATATTCCCATGGAATATTCCTTACCCCCTTTTTTGCACAATTAAAACTTTGTTTTAATTTGCAAAATATATTTTTTCCTCATCCATGAGATTATTCCAAAGAATATTCTCTCTCCTCCAATCATCTCACTTGGCTTATTGAACAAGCTAAACTTGTGACCTATTGAACAAGTCACTTGGTAACTTATGTGTAGGTCAAAAGTGTGTTTGTTTGGAACAAGTGGGAGCCCTTGATTAAATCTCATCTTGCATTCTCACCTGTTGATGAGAATCCATGATCCATCCCTCCTATTTCCTCCATCCCTGACCGTTGATTGATCTTTTTGATCTTTGCCCTTAAATTCTCATTTTCCTTCCTATAAGTAGGACACTATTTGGAGACAAGCAGATCCATCTGTCAATTGCAAACTTATGCTGTTGAATTCACTCACACTCAAACTCATATTTTACTCACATTTAACATATTTTAGTTCATTTTTACTTGTATAATAGCTTAAAAAATCCATTAATGGCTTCCATGCATCCATCTTAGTTTGTTTATAAATTAGGGTTTCCATCTTTTAGCTTAGAAATAGCTTAGATTAGCTTAGCAATTGCATAGTTAGATCAATTCTAGCATAAAATCATTTTAATTTAGCTTGCATTATGTTCAAATTAGCATAAATTAGGTTTTCATCCATTTATCACAATGGTTTCATCGATTCTCTTCCATATAATCGGTTGAAACAGGCTCACTAATCACGATATTGGGAAAGGGTCGTTGTTCCACATCAACACGACACCAATTCCAAAATAGGATAAGTTTTAAATGGGTTAGAGTAGGAATTTAACTACTTTCGTAGTTTGTAGTTTTCAGTTTTAATAAATGCTTAGTTTAAACTTTAAATTTGAATGATCTTGTTTGAGATTGAGGTTTAGTGGCTAAATTATGCTTTGATTTGTCATGGATCAAGCACAATCAACCCACATTGATGATCCTCATCTCACAATTTTTATATTCTTTAATTATGTTTTATTATACTGAAGGTGTTCCCTATATGAAGTGAACAAATTGATTTTGAAAATAAATGGTTAAAAATTGTAGAGAAGGATGCAAGACCATCGAAATGATCTCAACCTTAAGATTTTCTAAAATATTAAAAAATATAATATATAAAAAAAACTAGTGCATTCTTATCTAGTCTTAGCTTTAACTTAAGAAAAGATAGGATAAGAATTGTGTTTTCTTTTGCACTTTAAAAACTTAGATTTTATATAAATAATAATAAATTTATATTCTTCAAATAATAATATTATTAATAAATCAATAAATTATAAATTGACTTTTTATCTTTTGAATAGGTTTCAATTTATTTTTAATTTTTTAATTTTAGTGTTACTTGTAATTTTAAATATAAAAGTTAGAATTTTACTTTTAACAATTTTAATACAGTTTATTTTTATTTATAATATTTTATTTGAAATACAATTTTAGTTTTTAAAATTTAATTTATCTAATAATATTTTATAATATTTTTTATTTGTTAATATTTAATTTATGATAATATTTTTTGTAATATATTAATAATATTTTTTAGGTACATATTTTACTAATATTTCAATTCTAATAAATTAAAAAAATAGTTTTACTTTTTTTTATATTAATAATAGTTCAGCAAATTACAACATATTGAGAGAGCATTTAGCTCTCGGAATAACCCACAAACATTAAGCCTTCAACTTGTTACATAGAAATTAAACTTTCAGCTTGCTACAATGAGCATTATTGAGAATGAAAGAAGTAACCCCAGATGCCTCAAAACAAAGTATAACTTCAACACTTCCTATTTTGTATCCCATCTAATTGCTGTTTACATCAGTTTCAACACTTTCAGCCTCCTGTGCAGTCGGTTGCGTACCAAAAACAACCTCTGAGAGCCGCTCAACATTGGAGATCCCCCTTGACTTAGGTTCAACTTTATCACTCCCATCAGCCACTGTATTGAAGGCTCTCTGGAACACACTTAGCACGCTGAGGAAAGTCTCCGAGTTAGTCTAGTTATGATGCCATATGAGCCCATGCTTGACCTCCTCCTTGTTCACTGATACCCCTCCATCCTTTACTAGCATCATAAATTTGTCCAACGAGATTTCCATAGACACCTTGACCTGCAAAACATTAGATTAGAATGTGAGTCTCTTATTAGACTTAGTAAGCCTCCTGGCACTCCCCTGAAACTTCTCTTCATTCCTAGCTTTCCATAGAAACCAAAGGATTTAAGTAGTGAGGCAATCCCAAAAAATCTGGTATTCATTAATTAGTTTTCTAGAATTAAATAAAATCTCATACCAGTTCAAATTTCCATTTTTAGTCCATATTGACATGTTATTACAAAAAAATTTCCAAACCTCTTTAGCATAAAGACAGTCAAAGAAAATGTGTAGGAGTGTCTCAGGAGTCCTGCATAAACTACAAATATCCACATCAACTTGATTAACTTTTAGAGGAATTTTATGTAAAAAAAATTGCCATCTAAAACAGGCCTTTTTAGGCTCTTTCATGTTCTGCCAAATAGAGGAGATAACTTTTTTGCACTTAGAATCATCAATATTCATCCCCCAACAGGCATTAACATGCTCTCTAATTGACAAACCTTTCACTAAATCTTTATACAGGATTTTAGCCTTAATCTTAGTCAAAGGGGTACCATCATTCCATATTAGGTCAGCATTAATGGCACAAGTTACATCAGAGCTGTGAGGGAAGGATATATTTTTACAAGCTTCAACCAAAATGCTATAAGTCCTAGGATTGGACATATCTAGATTAAATTCTTTAACCAACTTGTCCATGGGTTTCAGATGACCATTTTCAGCTATATCATGGAAAGTATGAATACCTGGCAGATTCCATCTTTTAGCAGAACAACCCTGCAGGAGTGCAAGGGGCTTATTGTTGTAAACAAGGTTCCACCAAGGAGAGCAACACGACTGGAACTTGGGGTTATTGTTAAGATAAATATTACAGCATTTGAAATTCACTTTGTGTTTAACCGATTCCCAAGCCATCCACAGACTTTTGAAAACCATTGATCCAACGGGGGACATGGGATGATTGTTCAGGAGAATATCACACAAGGGTAACTTTTTCCATGACTTAGCCTACTTAGGCATGGCATGAAGGATATTGTTTCTAATCAGAACCTTCCATGGTTCCTCACCTACCAGGGCTTTAGCAATCCATTTCACAGTGAGTGTTGTACCTTCAATTTTAAGATCTTTAAGGCCAAGCCCCCCATCAACCTTAGCCATACAACACCACTCCCACTTAACCAAGTGTCTCTTTTTCTTGCCCTTCCCGTAAGACCACAAGAAAATTCTAATTATTTTTTGGATTTCATTGATTTGATAACTTCTGAAGAACCACATCGAAGCAAAGTATATGCTATACGAGGAGAGGATCTTTTGGTAGATTTGAAATCTCCTTGCAAAAGAGAGGTACCGTCTATTCCAATTATCCAACTTTTTTAGGATCTTCTCACTTATCCAAACCCACATTTCTTTTAGGTTAGGATTGATAGAAAAAGGGACTCCAAGGTACCTAACAAGTTTTTTAGGTCTGCCCCATTGAAACTCAAATTTTTGAAGCCACTTAGGTGGGGAATCAGTCCATCCAAGAAAATTAGACTTAGCAACAAAGATTTTTGCACCAGAAGCTTGACAAAAAAGATCAAGCTTTCCCATGAGGGTATCCAAGTTATTTTCCTCCAAATCCACAAAAATGGCAGTATCATCCACAAATTGGATATTGATGAGTTCATTGCGGTCTAGTAGCGTGATCCCCTTGACTTTGGCAGAATAAGAATGACCTCTTAACAGATAATGTAGGGCATCTGATGCTATCACAAAGAGCACAAGCATGAGGGGGAACCGTTGTCTAATGGACCGACTGAGGGTAATGTCCTTAAAGAGTATTCCATTAATATCAACTTGGGAAATAACATCCTTGAGAAAAGTTTCAACAACATTGCAAAATTTATCAGGGAAGCCGAATGCTTCCAACATTGATCTAAGGAAAGATCATTCGATTCTGTCATAGGCTTTTTCAAAGTCTAAGAGCAACATGGCAAAATTTTGATTGGATTGCTTGGACCATTCCATTTCCTCTCAACTTGTAATCAAGTTCTCTAGAATATATCTCCCTTTGATGAAACCCGTCTGAGTACTATTTATGAACCCTGACAGAATATCCACTAGTCTTAATGCAAGGACCTTAGCCAAAATTTTATATGAAACATTAAGGAGGGTTATAGGCCTCCAATTTATTATTAAAGTCTTATCACCCCCTTTTGGTAAGAGCTTTATAATGCCTTTGTTTATATTCTTCCCCAATGAGCCTTTCTCCAAGGCCTCCTGGTAAACCTGAAGTAAATCTTCACTTATCCAATCTTTAAAAGTTTTGTAAAATTCAACAGACAACCCATCCCATCCTGGGGACTTATCATTTTGCATAAAATTTATGGCCCTTAGAATTTCATCTTTTGAAATATTAGCAGCCAATTTGGAGGAGCTGTCTTGGCTTATTTTCCTGGGGATAAGCCCTTTTACAAAGTCTCTGGCAATTCAGTTGCTCTCTTGATTACCTTCCAAAGTGAAAAGATTTTGATAGAAGGCTTGGAACTGATTAACAATCTCTTCCTAAGTGCTCAGAACCTTTCCTTCCTCCTGAATTTGGCTGATCTGCTCTTTACTATAGTTTTCTCTTATGAAATTAAAAAAGAACTTGGAGCCCTTATCCCCATGGTTTAGCCAGTTGAGCTTCGCCCTAATCTTAAGCCCTTTTGTCTTGGCCACCTAAAGAAACCTAAGGTCATTTTTAATTCTTACAAGGTCATCACTGAGTCTTATGTTGGTAGGACCAAACTGGATTTTAGCTTCAGCCTCGACCAGCTTCTCATTAAGCTCATTTTTAGTTTTCCTAGAATCTTTGGCTTTCTTCTTCCCAATGGTTTGAAGTAGCCTTCTCCATGACTCAACATTTTGATCCCACCTCGAGATAGCATTCTCATCCTTTAAAATCCATTTGTTGATTTCTTTGATGGATCTAATTCCATCTTTACAGTCATCATCTTGAAGGAGTTGTACATTAAGGATGAACTTTGGGCTCTTGGGGGGGGCATTGTGGGCACCTTGGCAGGTGGAAATTTTAGCTTTAATAGGGTGATGGTCCGAAAGTGTGTAAGGATACACACTTGCCAATTGCCCATCTTTGTCTGGGATGAAGTTTAGAGTATTCTTGCTAACATAAAATTTGTCCAATTGACAATAAATCTTATTTTTTCCTTGTTGTGCATTGCACCAACTAAACCAAACCCCTTTACTCTCTTTTTTCTTCCTCTCCCGGGGGTCAACAAGTCTAAATTTTCTTTTCAGTCTCTGCCAGAAGTACCTTTCAGACCCCTTCCAGGCCATGTCCATACCCCCCCACTTGTCCTCTAGGTATTCCACCATGTTGAAATCACCCCCAAGCACCCAAGGGATCTCAGGCAGATGGGAGGTCATCCATTGCCACAATTGGGTCCTTTCCCTATGGTTATTTGAAGCATAGATTGAGTCGATCCCCAACCTTTCCCCATCTTTTTCCATTACAATCCAAACAACCCTATTGCACGGGGAAGACCCATGACTAGTTATAAAGGGCTTCCACCTATTAGAAATTAGAATGGAAGCTCCACCCCTCCCTCTCTCGTGCTTTGTAGAAAAGTGGCATGATTCCCTCCAAATAAAATTCAGACTAACCTCCAAGGTGAAACCCGTTGCCTTGGTTTCCTGTAGAAAAACAATATCCTTATTGGATTCAAGTTTTAAGAACCTTCTGATAATGTATTTCCTGTCCGGGGACTCCAGCCCTCAGATATTCCAAGAAATCAGTTTAAGATTCATATTCACTTGTCATGGGGGTGCCTTCTTGGCTGCTCTTGAATTGTTCAAAGCATTTGGGCCATCTTTCTTCTATCTCTGGTCTTTTGTGAGTAGGAGACTGGATTATTAGACTAGTATTTTTCCTTTTGTGTTTGACCACTTGCATGCTCTGGCTACCAGAGATTGGGTCTCCATACTTCCTTGGCCTTCCAAGCCCTTTTTTGAGCTTGGGACTCTTCTGAGTTTTACCCTTGATGGTATTCTCCTCAACATCTCCCCTAGTATCCTTCGTTCAAACAAAGGTATCAAAGGGAGCAACGGCTAGGGAAGGTTTGGAATTCAGTTTTGTAGCTGGGGACTCATCGATTTCAACCCTATTATGGGAAAGTTGGTTAGACTCCATCTGGATAGGGTCCTCCATGACTTTTTTGGTGTGTCTTAAATCATCCTCCTGACCAAGTTCAGACTCAGGCTGACACTTAACATTGCAGATGTCCAGTTGATTAGGAACTAAGGGGGGCTGGGGTGTCATTTGCTTATTGATTAACGACATAGCAGATTGAGGAACCCCATCAATCGGGGTAAAACCAGTTGGTTGCATTTCCTCCACATTTGAGGAGGGAGGGAACAAAGGCCCCAGACCCCCAAAGTGCCCAAACAATTGATCATCGTTCTTTGGAGTGTCAGCCATGTCAACTTTTTCAAGCTTCGTAGTACCATCTATTTTTATTATTTGCATCATAATGGTTTGATTAGGGTTTTTTTGGCTGGAAGGCGAGAGGCATTTTTCTTTAATTATTTTTCTTAAGGATCGCATAGCTAGCTGTTGAACATTTAATTTAACCATTTGGGCACTATTCAGGTGCAATGAGATCACAGGAGCATTTGGGTCACTAGCTAATTCACCATGATCATCCTTTTCCTCACCCAATACATCAAAAGTGTTGTTGGTAGGAATTTCTTCAGGGGAGCAAATAGGGGCAAGAGAAGCCGAGGGCGCAATGTCACAACAGCAGGCTGGGGATTGGGGCACGACATCAATGTCAGGAGAGGCCATGGGCATAGGGTGATTATTAGGAGGAATTTCCTCCTTGTTGGGCCAAGCCGGCTCCTGGACCTGTTTGCGACCAAACCCCCAACCCGTATTGGCGCTAGTAGGGATTTTTTCAACATTTTTTTTATCAGAGGGAAATATTTCTGGATGTGCCCTTCCCTTTGACACAAATACCATGCATTTAGACTACCCAAGATTTCTAAAGGGCATGAAACAATCCTTTCCTCACCCTCAATAAGGATACCAGGAGGGAATTCAACCCATGGAGTCATGGAAACTAGGGCCCTAGCATCTAGTTGCAGGAGGGAGGCCTTAGATTCATCCATTCAAAGAACATTTCCGAAGGGAGCAAGGAGGGCCAGGACTAACTTCCAAAAATCTAGAGGGATGTTTTTGACGACTACCCATCTTGGGTAGGATAGGGCAAGGACTTTGTCAACGATGGCTGAGGGAGACCACACCAAGGCCCAGAAAACACACCCGCCTACATTCCAGTAGGCTTTAGCGAGTGCCCTTTCTTGCATTTCATGGTTCTTGAAAAAAACAACAAAAATCCCTTTTTGTAGCATTCTAAAATAATTAATCTGAATACCAAACTTAGCCAGCAAGCACCAGGCATCCAAAAATTTCCTAGCCAGAATTTTATTAGAATCAACAGCTACAAAAAATTATGCTATATCTTTAACCCTAGACTTTTCATAGTTAATAACAGTTTTCATTTCAGCATTAGGAATGATTTTAATGAATCTGAGGGTGCCAGAAGGCTTACCTAGTCCTCCTCCAATGGTACCCACCTCATCTTGAACAATAGCAACAACAAAGGAAGCATTTACTGGAAGAACGACTTTATCACCAGCTATAATGTCTTTAAACATTCTGCCATGTGAAGGCGCGTCACCAGCATTTACTGGAGGGGCATGGGCATCCGTACCCCTTCCATAGATGCCCCTGAGAGCCAAGCCCCCAAGGGAATTCAATGCTACCGGATGCAAAACCTCCACCCTCAATGTTGGAAAAGTAGGGCCTATGAGACAACACAGAACAAACACAAAAAAAACAAAGAAAGAGCACTCGAAAAATAAAGAAATAAATTAAAGGTATGGACATACACTACAACAAACCTTCATGGAGGAGGACAGACCCCCCCCACCTGGCACCTTACAAACCCCTGAGTAGTACAACGTGGCCGAACAAGTTGTATACCCCAAGTTGGAACCATTAGTTACCAAAAAAAATCAACACTCAATATTTCTCCTAGTTTTACTTTTTTACTTAATCATTTATTAACTTAATAAGTTTATTATTTGTTACTAATTTTTTAAAATTATTGTGTTTATAATATTTGGATTTTGATATATTTTGACTTTCCATTTAGTTTATTTTACTTTAGTTTTTATTTTAGATTTAATTTTAAAATTTAATTTTATTATTTATGTCTTTTTATAAAATTATAAATAATAATTAAAAATATTAGAATTAATTTAATTTATAATTATTATCTTATTAAAACTTTAATTATTGTAGATTAATTTTTATTTTGGATTTTTGTTATAATTTATATAATAAAATAAATTTCAAACTTAAATAAAATATAAATTAAAATTTATAGAGTGATAGAGAGAGAAAGTAACTTTTGATTAGCTATTTCATGCCTACAATCCAAGGATAGCACGTCCCTAGGGAGTTATTCTTAGAGTAGCATGTCATTTGATTAAGGATATGATAATTCACCTTTAAAACCTCTTTAGCACATACCCGTTGCACACTAAGGAGGAAATATATATATAGAGAGAGAGAAAGAGAAAATAAAGAGAGAAAAATAGAGAAATTTAAAGGGAGACAAAAAGATGCAAGAGATAAAAAGAGATAGAGATACAAAAACAAAGGTATAGATATATAGAAATAAACATGGAGAGAAAAAGAGATAGAGATAGGAAGAGAAATAAAGAGAGAGGAAAAGAGAGAAGAGGAGAGATAGATAGATAGAGTAATGTAAAGAGAGATAGAGAGATAAAGAGAAATATGAGAAATATATATATATATATATATATATATATATAGAGAGAGAGAGAGAGAGAGAGAGAGAGATAGAGAGGATAAATATAGAGAGAAATAGGGGAAAGCGAGGAAGAGAGAGATTGAGAGATAATAAAAAAATATAAAGATAGAGAGGGAGACAAAGATATAAAGAGATCTCATTCTCTTTTTCTTACTATATATCTTTATATATATATCCCCATATGTACCTCTCCCTACCTCTCTCTATATATCCCTCTCTCTACCTCTCTATTTAACTTCCTATCTCTGTCTTTCTACTCCATCTCTCCCTCTCTCATTCTCTCCCTCTCTCTTTTTCTCCCCCTCTTTCTATCTCTATTTCTCTCCCCCCCTCTCTCTCCATTTCCATCTCCATTTCCATCTCTATCTTCCTCTCTATCTCTCTCCCTATCCCTATCTTCCTCTCTATCTCTCTTCCTATCTCTATATCCTTACCTCTCCTTACCTCTCTTTCTCTCTTTCTCCTCTATCTTTTCCACTATATATCTTTATATCTCCCCCTCTTTCTATCCATATCTCTCCCTCTCTCCTTATCACTCTCTCTTTCTATATCTCTCAACTTCTCTATCCTCTCTATTTATCTCCCTCTCCCTCCCTCTCTATCTATTTATAATTATCTCTCCCTCTCTATATTTATCTTAATATCTCCCAATTACACACACACACACACAAACTTCTTATTTCTCCTTCCCTATCTCTATCTCTATCTCTATCTCTATAGCTCTTTCACTCTCTCTCACACACACTCATTGTTTCTTCCTCCCTATCTCTATCTCTCTCCCTCTCTCTATTGATTATCTCTATCATCTCCTTTATCTTTCACTCTTAACCCCTCTATTTCTATCTTACCTTCTCTCCCTCTCCCTCTCCCTCTCTATTTATATCCCATTATCTCTCTCACTCTCTTATTTACTCCATCTATCCTCCATCTATCCTACTCTCTCTTTATATATATCCCTCTCTACCTCTTTCTATATATCACTTCCTATATCTTTATATTTCTCTCTCCATATCCCCCTCTTTCACTGTCTCCCTCTTTCTATCTCTATCTCTCCCTCTCCCTCTCCCTCTTCCTATCTCCTTCCATCTCCCCCTTTATATATTTATCTCTCTTTGTCTTTGTTTTTGATTCTCTCACCCTCTCTATCTTTCCCAAGATATATTTATCTATCTATCTCTCCTTTATATCACTATCTCTCCCTCTTTTCCTCTCCCTACCACTTCCTCTTTCTATATATATTTACTTCTCTCCTATCTCTATTCCTCTCCCTCCATAACTCTCCCTCTCTATCTATTTATACATATCTCTCTATCTCTTTATCTTTCTCCATATCTCTCTTTCTCATACACACACTCCTTGTTTCTCCCTCCCTATCTCTATCTCTATCTCTCCATATTTAAATTCTTACATATCTCCCTTCATATCTATCTCATTATCTATCCATCTCTCTCTACCCCTATATCTTTCACTCTCTACCCCTATCTATATATCACTTCCTATCTCTATCTTTATATTTCTCTCTCCTTCTCTCCTTCTCTCCCTCTCTCCCTTGAGACCTATTGGTAATGGAGCCTTATTATCTTCATAATTTAGAGGTTTTATTTTAGTTGTGTTTGGATCCCTATAAGTAGATGCATAGTTGATTTAAAGCTACCACTTCTCCATTGAGATCTTTTTTTCACAAATAACATCATTTTCTAAATGGCCTACCAATTGATGTCATGCATGATACACAAATGTATGTAAAATATAGACCAAAAAATTCCCTAATTGACCTTCCATACTTCTTCGGTGTACCCATTGCACACTAAGGTATGATTGCTAGTTTTTAATTATATCACCACAATGCATCAAGGGAATGGGGGAGCCGTATCCATAATGGAGGCTAAATTTAGCTAGTTTTAGTGGATATGGGGAGAGGAAGGACATGCATAGGTCTTCTAGAAGATGAAGTAGTTTAAATGGTACTAATTCTCCTTTTGTAATGGTTGAGTGGTAGAGAATACACTCACTCCATATTTAGGAAATTTCTAAATTTAAGGTAGGCATTGTAAACGAGTATCACTACTTATTCTTTAAAAGAATTGGTAGCAAGTTTTCAAGGTATGGGGTTGTTTCTTGATTTTTTTGTTCAAATTTGGAAGTATGAGATGCATGAGGAAAGTTTAGTATCACATGTGATTTTCCAAAAAAAAACTCACCATACTTACCAAAGTTTTGTGTGAGTATGAAATTGTATTGAATTTTATAGGTTTGTCTTTGTTGAATTTACTTTTTCTTCTACATGTTTAGAGGCATCAATAATATTCTAGATTGTTTCAATTTTTAGTAATCTCAAAATAATTTTATGTTGCACCTTGAATGTATCAGATGATTATGTTTGATTATAGAATTTATACTAGAATTTACATTAATAAGGGTGAAATCACAATTTCACCCATTATTCATTCATAGCCTATGCTTTTACAATGTTCCTACCTCATCTTTGTTAGAACCTGCCTATTAAGGCAAAGACTTATGTTTTTAGTCTGCTATTTCCTATTAATGCATTTGTGGGAAATCATATGAAGAAGGGGATGTGATTGTTCTCCCTAAAAAAACACATGTCAAAGGCATGATAACATAGAAAAATGCATTAAAACATACATAACAACATATATAACATGATGGAATAACACAGTGCGGGAATCACCAAGATGGGGGATAAAATGATGAATTTGGAAGATGAGAGAAACATTACGATGATGGAAACATGGATATAAAGGCATCATTAGCTAGTGTTTCCCATGTTTTATTAGTGGTCAACATTATGGGTGGGAGTTTCACCATAAAAGTCATTGGTTTGGTATCTTCTGCAACAAGCCATTATCCCCATCGCTTTCTTTGGTTTTTGTGTAGAGTCTGTGGGCATTAGAGGTTGACATGAGTAAATATGTGATCTAAATTGTAATAAGTATTATTTTTTGAGAAGATGTGTTTAAATATGATAATGCACAAAATAATTGCAAGTTGGAAAACATTGCGTGTTGTGAGTTTTTTCATTTTGCAAGTTCAAAGCTAAAGGTTGGAGATCTGAGGGTGGAGTTGCAGGTAGCAAATACATAAAATACACCAAATTGAGGTGAGAGGTGACTAACCAATTGGGTTATTACTTGTAATGGGTTATTAAAAGTATGTGGGTTGCAAGTTTCATGACATTGAGTGTTTTGCAACTTGTAATTTTACAAAATAGTATGAATGTACTAAAAACCTTTTGTTACTTAGATAGTACGAATGTAATGAAAAAAACCTTCAAATTTTGTGACACCTTATAGTTAGAGTAAAAATTGCATTTCAATTTATTCATATGATTAAAAAAATGCACAAAATAATTATAGGTTGAAAACATAATGTGAGTTGTTAGTTATTTCATTTTGCATGTTCAAATCTAAAGGGTGGAGAGCTCAAGGAGGAGTTGCATGTGGGGATACATAAAACTAACCAAATTGACTTGAGGGGTGGCTAAATAATTGATTTGTTATGTGTTTAGGGTTTTACAATAGTATGAGGGTGAAATGAAGAAAATAGGTGTACTATCTTTTGGGGGATGGAACACAAACTAGGGTTTAGTGACCTAGACCAATTTTCTTCAAGTTTCATTCAAGGAAAACCCTAGAGATATCAATACAAGGATGGAATGGATGAAAGAGATATGTTGGAAGGCCATCCTAGGGGTGTGATTAAAGACTAAAAGGGGGGTTCACCACCAATCTAGGGCTTGGAAAGAAAATAAATGAATATAACATGCAAAACCTAACTAGATGACCTAGGAAATGAAACTAAAAATTAGGATAACAAACTAAGAATGAACAAAGGTACACCTAGAAGAAATATGAGGTCAAAAAAAGCTCCAAAACCCTGAAATTATATTGTTTGAGGCTCATTGGGACTCATATGCCATTTTTGGTGATTTAGTCCTAGACTAGGTTTTTTGTACAAAAATTGGAATCTCTTAGGGATTGATCTGATTCTCTTGAAACTTATAAAAAGGTAGTACTGAGACTCATGCCACAAGTCATGATTTAGTTCCAGTATCAAGGTGTGACTAAAATTTTGGTATTCTCTGGTGATCTCTTGTAGCTTCCTTCTTGTCAAATATCTTATTCAAAAACCCTAATTTGCAACCTATAGGTGACTTTCTGTGATATTGCAAGGAAGAAGACAACTCTGAAAACTTTCTTCAATCTTGCAACTTAGTCTTCAAAGATCCTTCAAGCTCCAAAACACCTACATCTGTAATCACACATGTAGAGAGAGAAAAACTTGTTGATTGTTAGGAAATAGGGGTTTTCCTTGGTCAAACCCCATTTAGGTAATTAAACCTTGTGATAAAACAATGAAACATGAAATATGAAACATGAATAATGATACCTTGAATGATGTCTTGAAATGTAGGTCTACAATCTAACATGAAGTGGCCATGAAGAATGTAGATCTTGATCTTGAATTGGATATGAAACAATTCTTAACTTGGATCTTGAATGCTACATCACAATACTAGCTCAACAACATGCTTGATGCCTTATTCCTTTGACATGATGATGGATATAATGATGAAGAAATATGCCTTTGAATGCCTTAGAAATGCTCTTGAATATTCTATGAGGCTCTTGTGAAGTCTTAGGATGCTTGATTATTGATTTCTTAGGTTGATATCATGAATACTTAGGTGAAATAATGATTTGAAACCTTGTTTATATAGGCATTTCATCCAACTTACCATTTATCAGATCCCAAATGCCGAAATTCATGAAATTTGAATTCAAAACCTTGATTTCCTACTCAAAACCTAAGAAGGAGCCAAATGGGACTCATAAACCACTTGTGGCATATAGGTACCATTTGTGTGGGACTAATATGACCAAAGTGGCATATGGGTCCCACCAGGCCTTTTTGGGCAGAGGAAATGTCAGGGAGTTAAGATATTAAGTGTATTTGTTGATTATGTTAGGATCTCAGTTGAAATAAGCCTCATGATGCATATTAAAGGTTCTTAGGGGCCTATTAATGATGATATGAAGGTCATAAATGTAAGAGGGCCCAAAACTTAATGTGAAGGTGTAAATAAATAAACTTTTGAATACTAAATTAAGGAAAAAATAGATAAATTTAAGGGGGCCCTAAATCTAATGTGAATGTGTAAAACACATTACAACACTAGATCAAGGCCACATTAGGTTCATTTTAATATTAATCATTCTCAAATTAAGTGTGAAAATGTAAAGGGATAATTTTTTCTACACTACGGTGGGTTGCAGGTTTCATAACACCCAGTGTTTTGTAACCTACAATTTTACAAAATAGTATGAATGTCTTGTAATTTTTTTTATTTAGACTATACACATCTAATGAAAAACACCTTCAAAATTTATAACAACTCTTAGTTAGAGTAAAATTTGTATTTCAATTTCTACATATGATTGGAAAAAATGCACAAAATAATTGCAAGTTGGAAAAGACAATGTGGGTTGTGTAAGTATGTTAGCTCAATTGATCAAATAACAATGAAATAAAACAAATAAAACAAGATATTGATCAATAAAAAGTCATACCCCAATGAAATTTTGTAAATATTGCTAAAATGATTCAAATAACATGAAAGAAATATAAATTATAACCAATTGAAAACACTAGCAAGAAAACCTGCAATCTCATTGTGGATTGAGTGCAAATTTGGAGTGGTATAGATGTGGATTGCTCAATTTTTCCTAATCAATGTTGATGAAAAAGCTTTGGGTTGATGAATGAAAATGATTCACACAAGAAAATATTTCAAATTGCTCAATGGTGAGTAATGCATTCAAGAGAGTAAGTTTGCATTAAGTTTGTGAATATCAATTCATTTAAAATGCTTCGCTTTTATAGATTTTTGAAATATTGATCAATGGCGAGGATTAAAAATGATAATCAATGGATGAAATTGAATTGAGGAGGTGAGTTTGGATTAATGGATGGATCAAGGGTCAATAATCCATGAAGGAATGCTTCAAAGATTTAATCAAAGGTCCATAATTCATGATAATTCAACAAATCCCTTAATTTTAGGAAATACATGTTTGAGATATCCATGTGGAGGGAATAATTTGAATTTGAAAATGGAATATTCCATGAGAATATGCTTTATGCAAGTTGAAGGATTGGAGGAATAATTAGCTAATTAAAAAATTTAAGAAAATCATTTAATTGTGCAAGTTGGAAGAATTAGGATCTTTAATTAAATAATTAAGAATTATTTAATCAAAGAGGGAAAATGGCATTTAAATAAATAATTTGACATTATTTAATCAAAAGGTAAGAAAATTAGCATGAAGGTGATGAATTAATCAAATAAAATTAATTATTTAATTAATAGGAGAAAAAGGTGAATTTAACTAAATAATTGGACATTATTTAATTAAGTAGAGGAATTAGGTGAATGATGGTAGAAATGGTGTTAATAAGTGAAATTGAGGTGTGTGATGTACTCAAGACATTTTTAGGTGTCTATAGGTTGTCAATTATTTCATTCTACATGTTCAAAACTAAAGGGTGGAGAGCATGGGGAGGAGTTGTAGGAGGGGGATACATAAAAATATCCAAATTGACCTAAGGGGTGACTAAATAATTGGGCTATTATGTGTAGAGGGTTTTACAACAGTATGTGGGTTGCAAGTTTTATAACACCTAGTATTTTCTAACATGCAATTTTACAAAATAGTATGAATATAATGATTTTTTTTTGTTTTGTAGGCAATAAGAGAATGTAATGAAGTTCACCTTCAAAATTTATAACAACTCTTAGTTTTTGATTAGTTAAGCAGGGAAGGGCCCTGATCCAATGGTTACATCCAACAAACAAAAAGGAACTAAAAAAAGGTGGGAAACAACAACACCAACAAGAACTAAAATAAAACAACCAGATTAGCATGCAGGCCATCATTTAACATAATAACCATAGTCTAGCCAATAATAATAAAAAATAGTAAGTTTCTACTAGCAAACTTAAAACTACGTAAACCATTTATTAAGTCAATAGTGTCCCAGGTGGCATTCCACCATAGCATAGCTATTATAAAATAGCAGTTTGAGATTATAAAACAAAAGGACAAAAAATGGAAAGCAGTCATCAAAGTAGCAACAAGAAGCCATTACTTGGATTTCCTCAATAGGTCTCCATATTCTCCCATGAGAGAGATGTACTCTCTCTAGTCAGGTCCCTCAGACTCATCTAACATCTTTAAGGCATCTAGCTTCCCTTATTTCTTCAACTTCCTGGTAATTTTGGCTTCTTCAGAATTAGCTCCCAGCATTGCCCTCCTCATCAGTCTATTAGTTACCTTCATTAGCATAACTAAGGCATTTTCCATATCATAAAACTAAACCTACAGAAAAGTTAGTCTACTCTTCAAGAATTCAGTGCTAAAGTCCTTAGGATTAATCTCCATACCCATATTCCCAGCATCTTGCACATTCTCAACATCATTCTTTTGCTCCTCAATTTTATTAATTTGTTCCTCCTCTTCCTCTTTCTTATCCTCATCCAATCCTTCTTCCCCAATATCATAAGCTGAGTCTTCAAAATCCATATCCTCAAAATCGTCTTCCTCCTGGGCTTCAAACTCTTCATAATACAGGTCTTCCTCATCACACATAGTCATTTTCTATTTGCCTTTTTTGTCCTTTGAGGAAGCTTTTACTAGGCGGGAAGATCTTCTACCACCACTTCCTCTACTCCCTTGCCCCTACAAATTCTCCTTCCCCTCCTCATTATTGTCATGTCCCCAATTTGGAGCAATAAGGGGAATGTATTAAATTAATTACTTATAAGGTTATTAAAAAAATAAAATATTAAAAAGTAACCTTATATTTAATTAATTTAATATTAAAAGTGACTAAAAATAAAATAATATCAAAAATTCACTTGAAAGAATAAAATAATAATTTATTCTAGAAGCTTCTTGAAATCTCTTGTCAATTCTTTATAAGGGGCTTTTGGAGGGCATTTGAGACATCATGAAGTCAATTACATTTTTTTGAATACTGAAGAGCTTGAATGCTTGTCACAGCTGGAGAAGTAAAATTCTCTAAGTTTGCTAGTTTCAGTTGTGTGACACCAACCCTAGCTAGTTGAGAGAGGAGAATATTTTAGTTCTTCTCATTGTGCAAAATTATGGCCTAAGGCCAATTTTTGATTGGTGGGAATTGGTGAATAATTTATGTGGTAAACTCAAGCTATTAGCAGCCATTGGGGAAGGTTGATTTCATCATAATCAGCCCTTGTACACATCAATTTTCATTGAGGATTGTATTGGCATATCTTAGGCAGCCTGGAAATTGTTTATGATGCTGGAGAAAGGACAATTTTGAAGACTACATTTCATATTCTTCACTTTCAGATCTAAAGAAGGGCGACCATGAAAGAAGGATGATTTGGTGTATAGAAGCCCAGATAAATTCTGAGAAAAATCAAGGGACTTTGTTGGGAGCATAGAAGACCAGGCGCTACATTGGAAAGGTCACTGGCTTCATCAGCAAGTGAGATCGATTCTATATGTGAAGTCTGCCATCGTTAACAGGTTCCATCGAATCATATAAAGCTAGCCATTATAGTGTTTTGCATTTCATTGATAGGGTCTGCATTGTTTAAGCAAGAGGTCATCATAATTCTATGTAATCATCCATATCAGCTTGTAATAATTTTATGTCAAAAGTTAGAAAGGCTGCCATTGCAAGTTTATCAGCTGCATATGATATTTTGAAAGCCAAGAATCTTGGTCAATTCATATAGATATTTTCATTTAGAGTTGAAAGCTATTGCATTCCATTTTTTGATTGTAAACATTCTCATGTTATTGAAATATCATTGGAGACATAAGGAGTTTGATCACAAATTGTATAACAAAATGTCAATGGTTGTAGTAGTTCTTTGCATCTAGTAATTGCATGACAACAATTTGACAATATGTCCCTCATATATAATTGCATTGTATTGAACTAAGTTTGCATGCCAAGTGTTTAGTAAAATGCCTTATTGCTGTAGGTACATTTATGCATAGTTAGTTTCATGTCTTTTCTCTTGAAAGTACAAAAAGAGCAACATTTGCATTGTAGAAGTTTGAGAAGACATCTTAGAAGTTATTTTATATCATTTATTCATCATGGCAATCACATCTATCCCAACCAAAGCAATCTAAAACATAAAACCAACAAGTACAAGGTTGCACACAAAGTGTTTATCAAAATCCCTAAGGCAGAAATTCAAGTTTTTTGGGTCAAATTTGGCAAGGTACTTTACAATTATGCACACCTTCCTCATAAATATTAATGGCATTGCCAGGGTTTATATCTCTTTTGAATTTCTTTGCCTTGGGAAGTTCCAACAACAAAGGCGAGTGTTTTCTTTTCTCCGGCGTAGCTTGATGAGATCCATCTCATAAAATCCTTTTTCCTCACTTTTTTGCAACATAGGAGTTGAGGGGTTGGAAACATTGGCCACAAGGGACTGGCTCATTGCAAGAATAAGCACCCTCCTAGCATCTACTATAGGAGGAAGGTGAGGATTAGGTTCCATTGTAGGAATTTTAACAACATGATTTTCATCAATAGGCAGTTCCTCATTATCCCCATCAATACGGTTGGGATTATCATTTCTACCGGCCAAAGGGTTATTGTGAGGATTTAGATCCAAGGCATACTTATATAGGGTTAACATCAAACCTTGGTGTAGGGGAGGACTGGCACCCTTCTCAATATTGAGTTGTAGGGAAAACAAGTAAAAGAGTAAATTAACTCTCTCTCTATACCTAATGTGATTGAGCAGGGGAAAATGGTACGCATGTACTGACATATACCTTCCATCTAAAGTAAAATACCGCATAACAAATAGGCTAACTAAAGCAAAGGGAGGAGGGAGTTCCAACCTAGCATACCCTTTCTGGAATCTTTTAAGGTTCTCCCCTTCATGCAAGAATTTGTCTACAAACTTCTGATAGTCAACCCCACTTTTATTTGCAACTTTAATCCCTTGATTTTGTAGACCAATTGCTTCAGCTATGGACCTCGTCATGACCTAGAACTTCACCGCACCAATGGTTACACTTCCTTTCCTCTAGGAATTTTTTGAACTTGATCGTTAAATTCTCATTGTATCCCTTCAGAGATTGAAAGAACGAAACCATTCCAACATTTTTGAAAAGCCTCCATAAATCCACATTTTGCTTAAGGGCCTGGCAGTTAGGAGGCTCAGTGCGCTTCCGTGGGCCTCCCATTTTGCTTCTCTACAAATTCTTAGGCTGTAGTGAGATTTTCTTCATAATCTCCCACTCCTGCTTTCTTTCCTTAATGCAACAAACACTCTTTCACCAAATAACAACTAGGCCTGATAAAAAAATGTTGAATTGAGAAGTTTCTTTTTGTGAAGGCTAGCGACACAATTCCCAGTACAAAAACCCCATCATTTTTCTTAACAGTATTAAAAATCTTATTAATTATCATACCTTTCTCAACATTACAAATTCAAAAATAGCTGACACAAGGTAAATCAACATGATTTGAAATGACAACCCTTAACAACTTGGATAGCTCCATGTGATTATCAATCACCTCTCAGGATGAAGAATGTGTCACCAAAAAATGTATAGTTGACATTTTTACGCTCACTTGAGTCTTTCTTATGGACTTTGGCTTGATTTTGCCTATATTTAATGTTGTAATGTGGCCAACATATTCACATTAGGTCTTAGACCCTTGAGAATCATTAAGACTTCTAGGATGTCTTTCAAAGGTTTTGTGAAGTGTTGTAACTCACTTTCACAATTTTCTAGGACTCTTTCATTATAATTCATTTAAATATCCCCTTTTTATCACTTACCAAGTCTTATTTCAAAGTGTTGCAAAGAGTTGTAACAAACTCACACTTTTCTAGACTTGTCCTCACTAATTCAACCCTTTCTTATGTTAAAATGACCCACTAATGCACTTTCCGACCTAAATTAAGTGTATTTTCGTGGATATTCCCATTAGACCTTATTTAGTGTACTTTAATTTCAGACACCCAATAAAAATGCCCTGGTGGGACCAAGTTGCCACCTAGGGTGACTTAGTCCCACTGGGCACAAAAATAAAAATAATTTCAATTTTCTGGCAAGATTTTATTCTCTTACCCTTGAGGTCAGCCTGTGATGTGTTATTTTTGAGAAATAATAGTGTAGACACCTAAATTTGGACACTTAATTTATCCAAATTTATCCATTTTCATCTAAACATCCCCTTATCCTCATTAATTAAGTAATATCACTATTATTTAATTAATACCTCTAAAGTTCTTCTAATCCCTAAGGTATCTAGTTAAATAATTAAATACCTTCCCCCTTGCATCAAATGAATTAAATAAATATGACATTTATTTAATTCCTCACATGTAACATCTCTTTCTTAATCCCAATTATTCTCCTAATCTCATCATTA